>JAYMSP010000020.1:0-119175 GCA_036897095.1 Plantago elongata
TATATATATATATATATATATAACTTGTAGGTAAAATTAAATGTCACAATCAATTAGTAGGACATTGAAAGAAAATGATTGGTCCCAATTAAAATACTCCTCCGTTCCATGCGCGTAATTTTACGTGAAAAGTTAAAGTAATAATAAATAATAAAGAATGTGAAAAAAAGTGTACTTTTAGTGGTAAAATGTGTAATTTTTGTGTAGAGTTGAGATTGTTTATTAACTTACTTTTCTAGTAATGTATGAAGTTTGGTGAAACGGTTATAGATGCCCATTATACTTTAGAAGATACTAGTCACCATGCATACATCTTTCATACTATTTCACTTGTTTATTATAAGGAATTTGAACAACTGCTTCAAATACAATATTCGGAAGTACTGTTTGTGGAACCTTATAAGAAAAAAGAGTCTCTTTACTATATTACTAGGGAGCATTACTTTGATTATGTGTTATAAAATTATGAATTTATAGAGTAAAATTTTGTGATTAAAGAGATAACCTTTTACTTTGTTAAAAATTGAGACGGATTGAGTACACGATAATACCATTGAGCTCTAACTGACAACAATTCTTGATATAGAAATACTATAGTTGTTAGTACAACCACCACCTGGTACGGTAACTTGAAGCAATTAAAATTGCGGACACCATTTATTTCCACTTACAATCATTGTTTTATTTATAGCACAGTGATTGTGTTATCCGTTGGTAGCATCAACGATAAAAACATAAAATGTGGACCATCCAAACTTAGATTTATTTTCTCTCTTCTCCAACAACTTTTGACATATATATAAAAGAGCATTAGAGAAGATAAATGAAAACAATAGAAAGCAAAAAGACTAGTCATGGAAGCCATTACCACCAACACCATTTCTTTTGCAACAAATCAAACATTTCATTCACAAAAGACTTCAAGAATTTCCATTCATGCTCCGAATCACCTCTCATTCTCCAGCTCCCTCCAAAAGACTACATCGGTGCACAACATCTCTCTCAAAAATCAAAATTCACCAACCTTAAAGATTTGCAACGTTATGAAGACCGCAGAAACGCCCCAAACCTCAGATTTTGTTGCCAAGTCCACCAGGCCTACGATATTAGTATCCGAGAAGCTTGGAGAAGGAGGGTTGGATCATCTAAGGAGTTTTGGCGACGTGGAATGCATGTACAATCTCTCACATGATGATCTATGTGCAAAGATTTCATCATTTGATGCATTAATTGTGCGGAGTGGGACTAAGGTGACACGCCAAGTGTTAGAGGCGGCTAACGGAAAGCTTAAGGTCGTTGGAAGAGCTGGGGTCGGGATTGACAATGTGGACCTGCAGGCCGCCACAGAGCATGGGTGTTTAGTGGTGAATGCGCCAACAGCCAATACTATTGCGGCAGCAGAGCACGGGATTGCGTTGCTTGCTAGCATGGCAAGGAATGTGGCTCAGGCAGATGCTTCCATGAAGACTGGAAAATGGCAACGCAACAAGTATGTTGGGGTTTCTCTTGTTGGGAAGACATTGGCAGTTATGGGATTTGGAAAAGTTGGTTCCGAGCTCGCAAGACGTGCTAAAGGTCTCGGAATGCATGTCATTGCCCATGATCCATATGCTTCCGTTGATAGAGCACGTGCTTCTGGTGTCGAACTGGTCCCCTTTGATGAAGCAATCTCCACCGCGGACTTCATTTCTCTCCACATGCCACTTACTCCAACTACTAACAAGATATTCAACGATGAAACGTTTGGAAAAATGAAGAAAGGGGTGAGGATCATAAACGTTGCACGCGGTGGTGTCATAGATGAAGATGCTTTAGCGAGAGCCCTTGACAGTGGAGTAGTCGCCCAAGCTGCTCTTGATGTCTTTACAAATGAACCGCCGTCCAAGGATAGCAAACTTGTGCAACATGAGAATGTCACGGTTACGCCTCACCTTGGAGCAAGCACAAAAGAAGCACAAGAGGAAGTCGCAGTTGAAATAGCTGAGGCAGTGGTTGGTGCACTCCGTGGAGAACTTTCTGCAACTGCAGTTAATGCTCCCATGGTTCCTCCTGAGCTTCTGTCTGAATTGGCTCCATACGCAACCTTGGCTGAAAAGCTTGGTAGAATGGCCGTACAATTAGTTGGTGGGGGAAGTGGAATTCAATCAATGAAGGTTGTTTACAGTTCAGCACGAGATCCCGACAATTTGGACACTAGATTTTTGAGAGCCATGATAATAAAAGGTATCATTGAACCTATATCAGATGCCCACATCAACCTTGTGAATGCAGACTTCACCGCTAAACATAAAGGTCTCCGAATTAGCGAGGAAAAAGTAGCTGTCAATTCTCCTCAAGAGAACCTCATTGACTCAATCCAAGTACACATAAGTAACGTAGAATCAAAATTTGCAAGTGCAGTGTCAGACGATGGAGACATTAGTATAGAGGGTAAGGTGAAAGAAAGTTTACCTCATTTGACAAGTGTGGGATCGTTCAGTGTGGATGTGAGTTTGGAGGGAAATCTCATAATGTGTCGTCAAGTTGATCAACCTGGAATGATTGGACGTGTAGGGAACATTCTTGGCGAGCATAACGTTAATGTTAGCTTCATGAGTGTTGGAAGGACCGAGAAGAGGACCATGGCCATTATGGCAATTGGACTAGATGAAAAACCTGACAATGATACCCTGAAGAAGATTGGTGAAGTTCCTGCTATTGAAGAGTTTGTTTTCCTTGACCTCTGAAGTTGATAAAATTTTGTCAGTTTCCTTAATTTATCATGTAGTTGATGGGCATAGCATAGAGGTAACTTCTTTTGGTTGCAGTATCAAGAATAAAAAGCGGCCAATGTTAAAATTGAAATTCTAGATTTAGGTGGATTGATGTAATCCCAATATACTTTATATAGTAGAGAATTAGAGTTTTGTTGGCATTAATTATAGTTTTGTGGAGAAAAAATATGTTGATACTTGATATACAAAATATTATTAGTTCGTTTGAGTTTCACCATTTGTGATTTGGTTGAAACTTGAAACGACACTAGTTAGCTTCACTACATGTGATATTATTGTTGAGAAGACAAAAATAGTTCATTTAACATGCGGTTGAAATATTTATAATGCCCTTAAATCTTATACTATACTGTATGGAAATTTGAATTATATGAAAATAACGTATTTCACCTCGAAACTGGGTAGTTACCTGTACAATCTTGGATATTGTTGGTGACGTGTTGACAACGTACGTAGCTCTTTGGATAGGTAAATGGAAGAGCTAGCAAGCATAAATTGAATTTAAAGTGTATGAATTGAGGAGTACTAACATTAACATAACATAACATAAGACTTGACCAGATAAATAAGTGGTTCGGGTAATGAATCCATGATTCAGGTTGGCTTAGGTTGGCAGGTATTGGAGTTGAGTTGGGGTTGAAGTGGAAGGTAGGTTTGCTTTGGTATCAGTATTCAGTAGTAGAAGAGTTAAAAGCCCAACAGTCCAAGAATAATATGAATCGAATCTCCAACTGAAAAAGAAGAAAACAAAAGAAAAGAAATGGTAAACATAAAGAGGCCAGGCCAGGCCAGGCGAGGGCGAATTGAAGACGATCGATCAAGGAGGAACTACTTTTGAAATGGCAATGTCGGATTGATCATCGACCTTAATTAATTGTGTCGATCGACAAGCTCAGTTGGTAAACGCTTCACCACCAACTAATAAATTAAAAAAAATAAAAATTAATTGTGTCGATCTCCATATGCTGCCTTCCTTGATCAATCTGCAGGTAGCTTAGCTTAGCAATCCGCATGCTTTCAACATTTTGCAGCTTGCCTTGATATCTTTAACATTAATTCTGCTTTCTTTTCTTAATCTATGACCATGTAAAAAACAAGGATATCAGGAAGTTCCTTCACGTCAGCAACAAGGGACAAATTGCATAAGAAGAAGAATAACTCCCGCCATTAAGCTGTAGGAGTAGGTCCATGAGTCCATGGCCATTTTTTTGTTTCATATGTGTGATTCTATCTTTGTGAATTTTGTTTGCAGACCTTTTATAAATACTTGCATATTATAAATTTACAATTTTGTATTCTGCAGATGTTCAACATCCCTGTTTATTTCTTACGCTCTTTATATAATATGTGATTGATTTTCGAATCTTTAACTCTTATTTGCACAAGTTTTTCCTCGCTAGCTAGTTCGCCTGTCTCCTCCATTCATACTCTCAATGTGGTATATTATGCTCTTGGGAGCTACCAATATTAAGCTGTCACTTGTTGCTATGACTTTATATCATCTAGGTATACATATAGAGCACAAGATGATACGGTTCATTTACACGCAGAGCAGATATGAGATATGAGTGGTATTGGTAATTGATTGAGCTTATCTGCATATTTCTGTATATACATGTGTATAATGGCAATGAGGTCACTAGCCACTTTGATCTTGCCTGCCATATTACTACTTTTTTATGTATAATATATAAGTATATCTATCATCAGTTGCAACTTTAATACGTTTGCCTAATCCCATTTAACTTTACTGCTGGAAGTTTTTGTTTGGTAGCCAAAATGGTAAGGAGTTTCTTGGATTTATATTAGCCAAAACTTTGGGAGAACTAGCTAGTCCATCAATATTGACAATGATGATCAAGATAGCTGCAGAGTGAAATAGTAACTATTCAAGGCATAATTGCGGCAGGTGGATAATACAATGACCACTATTATTCGATCCTGTCACATGACCACTCAATCAAATTCCAACACATATTCTCTACACCATAACTCATCAATCTTCTTACCAGACCAACCAAGCCTTCTTCTTCACACTTCTCCGAACTTGATACTATCATGTACTATTACATCCCCAGATATGTCTTCATTCTCATCTCATTCATCATATGCATCTCAGCAAAAAAGAAACCCACTCTCGGCCCTCAAATCAATGTCACAAAGCATCTCTTCTTCCCAGATTTCAGTTCGACAACTGACCCAGATGTTACTCTTTTAGGTAGTGCAGCAATTCCTAGCCAACAACCCTGCATCAACATCCCGGAAAACACTCTCCAGTATTCAGCTGGACGTGCAATTTACTCTTCTCCTATTCGCCTGTTCGACCCCAACACCAAAACACCAGCTTCATTTCAAACCACTTTCTCCTTCCAGTTCCAAAACAGTTCAGGCTTACTTTCCGGTGGCCTGAGTTTCGTCATCGTCCCTGATGAGTTCACTGTTGGCAGGCCTGGCCCGTGGCTTGGTATGCTAAATGACGTGTGTGAGGAGGACTACAAAGTGGTTGGTATTGAGTTTGATACTAGAATGAATCCAGAATTTGGAGATACTAGTGATAATCATATAGGAATCAACTTAGGCAGCATAGTTTCATCTACGACAGTTAATGTCTCAGATTTTGGGATTCGTCTTGATGATGGTACAACTCATCGGGCCTGGTTCAATTATGATGGAAACGGGAAGTTGCTGGAGATTTATCTCGGACCCGATGGCACATCGTTTCGGAGCTCGAAGCGTGTTTATTCTGGTAATATTGATCTTTCGCCTTATCTGAATGAATACATGTTTATTGGATTTTCGGGTTCTTCAGGATATAACCACTCTCAAGTTCATAGCATATGTTCCTGGAACTTCACCTCTGTTTCTCAAGGTTTTCTCCGTGTTCCTTCGGCTGAGAGTTGTGAGAGTAAGATTATTATCGGTGATAGACCAAGAGTTCATAGCAAAACGCCAAACAGTTTCTATATATTTTTAGCTGTTGTTTTCCTTGTGCTTGCAATAATGATCAACCTCTATGTCAGTGGAAAGCGGAAGGAAGATAAGGAAACTGATGAAATCATTGTGATTCCAGAGGAAATCCACCGTTCTAGCCCGCCTAATAGGGCGCGTAAATTCAGCTTTGCTGAGATATCTTCTGCTACAAGGGGCTTTGGGGAGTTGCAAGTCTTAGGCAGTGATGCTAGAGGTGTTTCATACAAGGGTTCTATGGTAACCTGTAATGTTGTCGTGAAGCGTTTTTCTGGCCAGTTTGCTAGTTCTTTAGCGAAAGATAAGAAAAAGATCTCCAAAGAGATTAAGGCAATTGGTAAGATTAGGCATCCTAACCTAGTTTCAATCAGAGGGTGGTCGTTTGAACGACAAGAGATCATAGTTGTGTATGATTTCATCCCAAATGGTAGCCTTGATAAGTGGATATTTGGCTTCGGTGTTTTGCCTTGGTCTCGGAGGTTTAAGGCGGTCAAGGATGTCGCAGAGGCATTGAGCTATCTTCACTCAAAGGAGTTGGCTCACAAGAATGTGAAATCTAGCAGTGTTCTGATTGATATTAGCTTTAGGGCATTGCTAGGAGATTTTGGGTTTGTTTTGTCCACAACTGAGTCTGCTCGGTTCGAGTCACTAGTAAGTCAAAAGGTGGATGTGTTTGAGTTTGGTATATTGGTATTGGAAGTGGTCTCTGGTAGAACCAGAAGGTCTAATACTCCTGGTGAGCTCGATTTATTGGACCTTGCTTGGGTAATGCACGAGAACAAGGAGAAGGAGAAGCTGGTTGATAGAGCAATAGGTTCGGTTGTTAACCCGGATCAAGCAATCCGGGTTATGGAGGTGGGGTTGTTATGCACATTGAATGACAACAAGGGGAGGCCTAACATGGAGGAGGTGGTGGAGTACCTGAACCTTGAAAGATCGATACCCGAGTTACCATCTAACCGGCCAGTATCGTTGTTTCCGTATAGCAGCACCACTGGTTTATGTACTGGCTACTCTTGCGCGCCTTTCAAGTGAGCGATCAAGTGTATGACGAGATATGATGTTCATAGTATGTGTTTTATCATGTTGAGCCAATCTATAACAACAATGCACGTCCAATGCAATTAATTTTGGGGCCATAAGAGATGACATGTAAAATGTTATCATTGTATAGGAAATAGGGAGGCATATATAATAATATAATTGCTTGTTCGTTATTTATAAGATTAAGTTACAAATCAAGTATGTTACGTCTCTAAATATTTAATTAATTGAACATTAGAGGGTATATGTTCAATCTCATTTCTTTGTTTGTCTGAGAAGTTATGGGACCAGATTGAGAAATGATAACCTTTTGTTGCACAGTTATTTACGGAATCTTAAAAATAACTTCATATGTAAGAGCAAAGATCTTGTATTCTGAATTACAATTAAGATGGATAATTCACTGAAAAAGTTTTACGATGATATTTATATTAAAAACTAATGATACTTAATTGTGATCACATTAGTAATCCAAAAGCTAGGTACAGGTAAGGTATGTCTTGGAAGAGAAGAAAGGAAAATAAAAGCTGAAAACATTTGTGGAAAGAGGGGAGCAGAAATGGGGAGTCCGGCAAGAGCCTAAATAAATTACTAGTTTCATTTGTTCCCAAAATTGACACTCAGAAAGAGAGAAAGAAAGAAAGAAAGATGAGTAGCATTTTCAAATACAACCGTCTCAACAAACTCCGAGCAGCTAGATGCCTCTTTTCCACCGCACCTCCGCCACTTCTCCTTTCTCCACCCACCCGCAACTTCCGAGCTTCACGTGACCTTAATGCTAGGTACGATCTTTACATCCTATTTTTCGCCTTCGATTTGGTATATTCCTTTTCCTATTATTAGATTGAATTATCAAAATGCTACTTCTCTCTCTTTCGATAGATACATAGATAGATACTGCTTTGCTTTCTAACGTTTGCTGCTTCTGTTTACATTGTAATGCTATTAGATTCATTAATCAAATCATGCGCTGGAATGGAATATGCTTCTTCATTACCTGCAAATTTACTTAGACCATACTTTTAATGTTTGCTACTTCCGTTTACACTCTTACTTACGTTAATCAAACTATGAGGTGGAATCAGTTAGCTGGAAGATTTTGGTGAACTGAATTTCTAGATGCAAATGCAATAGTACTCTATAGATAGACAAATAATACTTCTGGGATGTTTCGTGAAGCTATGAGATTAAGCCACCAGCCAATTGGGGAATCCAAATGGTGCCTGAGAGGTTTGCCTATGTCATCGAGCGATTTGGGAAATATGCTAAGACGTTGACTCCTGGATTGCACATCCTAATTCCTGTGGTCGACAGAATAGCCTATGTGCACTCGTTGAAGGAAGAAGCAATTGCAATTCCTGACCAGGCTGCTATTACCAAAGATAATGTTAGCCTTCATATTGATGGGGTTTTGTATGTTAAGGTATGGTTTTTCAATTTGGAATTGGTTTTATACACTTGTTTGATTGATGGACTGAAGTGATGGTTGATTTTTTTTTTTTTTTTTGGATTTTATATAAAGATTTTGGACCCTATGCTGGCATCGTACAGGGTGAAGGATCCATTATATGCTGTTATCCAGCTTGCTCAGACGACTATGAGAAGTGAAATTGGAAAGATAACCCTTGACAAGACTTTCGAGGAGAGGGATACTCTCAATGATAAGATAGTGGTGAGAATTCTTTAGCAGAGTAGTATATGGTTGCATGTAATGTGCACTTTTAACTCTTATCTCTTTGATTTGAAGCTATGCAAACTATATGCTGTTTACTAAGGTCTTACTTCTATATGATCTGAAGTCACTACATTCCCTTTGCTGTAGATTGCCATTAATGAAGCTGCAAAAGATTGGGGGTTGAAATGCCTCCGATATGAAATAAGTGGGTAACGCTGGCTAAAAAAAATAGTTCGTTTTTTATTCAAGATTTTTTATTGCAACTGATCTGGTCATTTGTAACTCTGTTTACCAAATACAGGAGATATAACTCCTCCACGTAATGTGAGGGAAGCCATGGAAATGCAGGTTGAGGCAGAACGTAGAAAGAGAGCGCAAATTTTGACTTCAGAAGGTATTAGTATGCTTGAATACTCCCCTATGGTCCGTTTAGGTTTAATTCTTGTTATATAAGAAGATCTTATATTATGCACAAAATGTAGCATCACTTTTGTGTTAGAATTTCACTGAATAACTTGAAGGTGTAGAAATACTGAAATAGACACATGTAAGTATGTAACCAAATATACACACATCTATCTTAGTGAAATGATGATGAAGTCATGAAGCAGACCTAATACCTAACGAATGCTGTTCGAAAGAGTATGTACCTTTAAAGTGGTTGGGAATCTAGCATTGCATATACGATAAATGGACAATTTTATGTCCACAATTTTTTTAGTTTAGTGCACAACACTTTGCTCCCATAACAATTGCTTAAATTAATTTACTTTATCTCCACGTAGGAAAAAGGCAGGAAAAGATTAATATCGCTGATGGTGAAAGGCAGGCAGTGATCCTTGCCTCAGAAGCTGCAAAGATGGATCAGGTTAACAGAGCTCTAGGTCAGTAATTATCTCCAAGTTTTTAAGATAACAGGGTGACTGGGTCCTTTGAACACCTATCATTTACTTGATCCATTAATTTTGTTGATTGGTGATTCTGATAATAGGAGAAGCTGAAGCTATCCTTGCCAGACAACAGGCTACTGCCAAAGGGCTTGCGATGATTGCTGATACTCTCAACACAAGTGGTGGTGTGGAGGTGACCTCCCTTGTTCTTTTAACCAGCCAATCTAATATGCATATTTATTCAATCTCTATCATTAGTGACTGTGTATGCCATATTTGTAGGCTGCAAGTTTAAGTGTTGCGGAGCAATATGTTAGTGCGTTCAAGGAAATTGCCAAGGAGGTAATCAAGCTTCAAATATCATGCTATATTCCTTGTTACCAAAATGTGAACATCAAATAAATTTTGGTATACATTCTTAACGTCTCCTTGGTGCTCTTTGCAGGGGACAACAATGTTACTTCCTGCTGATAACAGTGGTGTAGCTAGTTCAACAGCTCAAGTCCTTACAATGTACAAGCAGCTCATTGGCAAGAATGGGGTCAATGCTAAGCAATGATCGAAGCATTTGTATTCGTTATGTCGGGTTTCCTTTGAAATCAGAATATTATAGGTTGAGATGAAAATTCAATTTGTAACATCGTAGTACGAAATTACGAATTAGGCCTTGACCTCAGAAAATCCTAGGCTGATAATAGTGCCAGAGCAAATTCCTTATTGCCAGACCACACATGTTTCGAGTTTCAGTTTTGTGCTCCAGTAGTCGAGCAATGGAAATGTGCAGTTGAACTCTTTTCAATTTCTATGAAGATTTAACAGGCATATATAAATCTATTGAATACTTGCAAATAAAATTGACATGTAGGAAAACAGTCTGTACCATTTATTTCAATTGTGAAAGGTGTTCATACAATTGATCACATTGTACTGATTCTAATGAGCCAATTTTATGCTGGAAAAACGTGGAAGATTCATACTGTTCACATTTTGAAGGATCGAAAAATGTCACTGATACTAGCAATGTTACAAGATTAATTTATCGATGCAAGTCATATGCTAATACGAGTAATGACAATGTGCACAAAAACACCATACGCAATGACATAATCTAATGAGTAACCGCAGTTAGTCAGTTAATTCCTTCTTTCTTCCTCCTCTTATTTCTGCATAAAAAGAAAGAAAAGGAAATCACATACTCCATTTGTTTTTGTTTTGTTGATGATAGAGAAGAAATATTGACTGTGAGTGGGTTTTGCTAGGGCTTTACAATTTCTGATTTCACAATACATACAGGATGAATAACATAGTAAAATCTAATCCACTCAACAAATTCCGATCAGCTAGGTATCTCCTGGAAGCTCAATCGGCCATCTCCTCCCGTTCTATCTCCACCGCTCCTCCGCCGCGTCTCGGCCAGCATGTTTCTCCGCTCCAGCTTGCTCCCGCTCGCAACTTCCGTGTTTCCCGTGGCGACCCTAGCGCCAGGTATAATTTCATACTACATTTCTGCTTCGATCTGCATAAATTGCAGATTATTTTAATTGTGTGGTGATTCAATCGATTCTTCTTACTGTGGACTGATTAAATGAAGCAGAATTAGGAGAGGTTATTCATATTATATTGTGCTGTGAAGTTTTCAAGTGAAGCAGAATTAGCTGGATTTGTTTCTAGTTATAGACGTTATGCTACTTCTCTTTAGTCATTAGCTGAAAACTTTGACGAGCTTAAGTATAGACGGTATGCCAGTTCTCTTTAGATCATTAGCTGAAAACTTTGATGAACTCAAGGTATATAGACGATATGCTACTTCTCTTTAGAGCATAGGCTGAAAGTTTGATGAGCTCAAGTTATAGACGTTATGCTACTTCTCTTTAGATCATTAGCTGAAAAGTTTGATGAGCTCAAGTTATAGACGTTGTGCCACTTCACGCTAGATAGATAAACAATGCTTCTTTGATTTGCTTCAGATTATTCTTATTAGTTAACTCAACTGAACTCAGTGGTCGTTTAAAACCTACTTATCCTTGGATACTTAGATAATACTTCTTATATGTTTGGTGAAGCTATGAGATTGATCCGCCTGCCAATTGGGGTATACGAATTGTGCCAGAGAGGACTGCCTATGTGATTGAGCGCTTTGGAAAATATGCAAAGACCTTGACTCCCGGATTCCACATTCTAATCCCTTTCGTCGACAGAATAGCTTACGTGCACTCGTTAAAGGAAGAAGCCATTGCAATTCCCGACCAGGCTGCTATAACCAAAGATAATGTCAGCTTGCATATTGATGGTGTTTTATATGTCAAGGTATGCTTTCAGCTCGACATTGTTATTTTTAGTTGTTTCTTTGAGTTGTTTGATGGACTGCAATAAGGATTGTTTGTTTTGTCCTTGTAAAGATTTTGGATCCAATGCTGGCATCATATGGCGTAAAGAATCCACTATATGCTGTCATCCAGCTTGCGCAGACAACTATGAGAAGTGAAATTGGAAAGATAACCCTTGACAAGACTTTTGAGGAAAGGGACACTCTCAATGATAAGATAGTGGTGAGTACTGCCCATGCAAAGACATTGCTTGTTATTTGATAGTAAAGGATAGAAGGTGCACATTAATTTAACTCTTGCAAGTGATCTTATTCTTAAGTGTGCCATTGTGTAATTTGAGTTAATTACTGTGTTTGTGCAAAATAGTGTTAGTATATCCTTGGCATAGTTTTAACACTGCATAGCTATGACTTGTATCAGCTGTTTGTTTTTATAAGATCATTTCGACGTGCTAAGCTTAACGTCCAAACTCTGTTTCTGGTACATATTCATAAGATTGAAAGCAGACCATCCTGTTACTTTTTAATGGTAATGATGTATAAGACGTGCCCTACTGTCTGTATATGTAACAATAATGAGCCAAGGAACCAAGAATACGAGTTATTCCATCCCACATGCTACGATAACTTTGAAATATTTCTGAATGAACTGTTGAAATGATTATCGGTTTTCTCTGTTAGGCGGCTTTTCAGTTGATTTACTACACCTCTTTTTCTGTAGATTGCCATCAATGAAGCTGCAAAAGAATGGGGATTGAAATGCCTTCGATATGAAATAAGTGGGTAACTTTAGTCCATTAAAGAGTTGTTTTGTTGTTCAAGGTCCCTTGCATGTTTCTGATCTGTTATATTTATGTTATCAACTTCAGGAGATATAACTCCTCCGGCTAATGTGAGGGAAGCCATGGAAATGCAGGTTGAGGCAGAACGTAAAAAGAGAGCTCAAATTTTGACTTCGGAAGGTATTAGGATGCTATCATACACTTGGCATTGATAATTTGTCTTATTCTAGTTATCTTAAGAGAGTTCAGTTTTGCACATGTAAAATGTACTATAATTATTTTGTTAGAAATTAGAACCTATTCCAACCTGAGTAACTTTTGGGGGTGATGAAATAGGCTTGTTTAACATGCATAAGCATCTATAACTATCGGTTGCGACGAACCACACCTAATTATGTTTAAGATGGTTAAGCATTTAGCAGCTGCATGCATGGACAATTTGGCATCCATGAGAGTTAGTTTAGACGCTCTTGTTTCTGTATTCATTTGTTTAAATTGATTTGCATCTGAATGCAGGAAAAAGGCAGGAAAAAATTAATATTGCTGATGGTGAAAGGCAGGCAGTGATCCTTGCCTCAGAAGCTGCAAAAATGGACCAGGTTAACAGAGCTCTAGGTCAGTAAATATGTTTTCAAGATAACTGGTTCCTTCTAAGTTCTACTTGATCCATTAATTGTGTTGATTGGTGATTCCGATAATAGGAGAAGCTGAAGCTATACTTGCCAGACAAGAGGCTACTGCCAAAGGGCTTTCAATGATTGCAGATTCTCTCAAAAGAACCGGTGGTGTGGAGGTGACTTCTTGTCAGATACTTTGTGGTTTATGATATACTATACAACACTATTTTCACCCATAGTAATATTGAAACTGCGGTATCACTCGATACCTAATCTACCCCGTTAATGATCTATTGGATTTCACAGGCTGCAAGTTTAAGTGTTGCGGAGCAATATGTTAGTGCGTTCAAGAAAATTGCAAAGGAGGTGAGTCAAATTTCAAATTTGATGTTATATCCGCTGTTAACATCAAATGGATTTTGTTGATAAATTCTTAATATCTCCTTTGTGCTCTTGCAGGGAACAACAATGTTACTTCCTTCTGATAACAGTGGTGTAGCTAGTTCAACAGCTCAAGTCCTGACACTGTACAAGCAGCTCATTGGCAAAAATGGGGTTAATATCAGTCAAGCATCGGTTGAATCCACTTCTGACAACAACAGGATAGGCAAGAAGTCCAGGGATGCTACTTCAATTGGCAATATCAATCACTCTCCAGACTTTTCATCAGATGATGAAGTTGATAAAGACAAATTTGGTGAACCTGTTTTCTCTCTGCAGAGCCCTAAAAGAAAGTGAAGAGTAGCAGGTAATGAAAGGATCCCTTTAGTGTCATTCCAACTTTTCAGAGGGTACTGTATGCACAATTGTGGATATCGGGAGTAGATTACTCGTCTCATTCTTTTTTCATTCAATGTTGCTAATTGATCAAATGTTGAAGCAGTCTAGTTTGTTTCTGTTCACCTGATCATAATGTTGTCACATTATACTTAGCGTTTACTTAACAGACATGCATGTCAGTCCGGTTCTGGACTTGATATATGTTTTCAAGCTTGGAGTTGAGGCCAAAACACGAGAGCTGCATTCGTCCTTTACTTGTCATATGTTACATCGGATTGATATTGCGAATTCCTATGCCGTTCACCAATTAGAGGTTGGCCCATCTCACTTGAACGTTGCTCTTAAGCTGTATGTCTTCGTTGAAGCATATTTTGCCTTTTCTGCCTATATCTCAATGCTGTTCATGAGACTTGGTTTTTTGCTGCAACCTTAAGTATCGAAAAGTGCATTATTAGACCATCTTTAAAAGTGCATTAAAACAAGGATGAAGACGGATTGCTTAATGGCCCTGGACCCTGGTTTTACGTAGGTTTTGGAACTTTGAGTTAATACCTGATCCATGATGGATGTGGACCGGATTGGATTGACGTTAGAAATCTCGGTATGGGCCCGACCTAATGATCCTGATGGGATTGGATTGAGATTTAAAAATCTCAATATATGGGCCCAATGAAAGATTCTGGCAGGGTTGGCTGGGCCCGTGAAGTCTTCCCTAGGGATAAAGTTGGCCGGCCGGCCGGCTCTGTGGTGTATAATTGAGTGAGAAAAAGAAAAGGACGTGTGTTGTGTTGTGTTGTTTTGATATAGTCTAGTCTATGCGAGTAAACTAATAGTATTCCACTAGTGGTAGTAATCTATCTTGTGTCCGGCAACATAAGTCACAAATCGAGGATTAACTATGATGTGATGATGTGCAGCAGCAGTCTAGTGAAATAACATGGGATCAGGCCAGGCGTATATCATTGTCTCTGAAAATTACACAATGTCAATTCAACAACTGTGTCTCACTTACAACTTTTCGTCATTGCTTTAGAGTTATCAGGCATTTTGGCTCTTCTTAACAAGTGCTTGTTCATTATCGGCTGTATTTTCCCCTATGTTGATCTACTTTAATTCTTTACGCCAACTAATTTATCTCTAATCAGAACTAAAGAGAAATAGGTACTAATAAGATAAGTGTAGGACTTAATAACATCAACTTACTACTAATTAAGCAGTACAGTTTGTGCACGCAGGAGTGGTAGTTGGGATAAGGTTGTTGATATTGTGCGCGCAAATTAGATGAATGTGATTACCACACCGATGAGAATTCAGAGACAGATATGGATGACTCCCAGTAAATATAATGTCAAGACTAATAATATTTATGACCACCTGACCAACTTAATCATCACCGATATTCATTATCTAAGTTGAGTTAGTAATATCATATCCGTTATCGCTATAAAGCTTCAAAAACTATTTTCTCCCACTATTAGTGAAACAAAAGACATACTTTATTCACAATATAGAAGAAATCTATGAAAGTTGTTATATTACTTTTATAGCTTGTAAGCACTTTTAATGTTTCCTTGTGGGGTGTAGTGAAACCACAGAAAGAGAAAAAAGAACTTTCTGTTAAGGTTCAAGGAATATAAAAGTAGGAAAAGATAACCAATTCTCTTTTTGATCATTTTAAAAAGGAAACAAAATAAGAAAGGAACTTTTTATTATGGATCGAGTAAACGTTATATAATTTACTATTATAACGATCCGACTACTAATATATTATGTGAGAATAGTATTTATGATTGGCCTACACACATCTTGTCATATAATATTGTTTGTTTTGAATTGTAAATCCAACGTATTTAATTCTAAAAATTATCCAAAAATATCATTCAATGTGATGGTGGTCTATTTACTCTTTATTACTTTCTTCTTAGTCGACGTATAATGTTTATTATATATAATTTTAAAGATGTGATGTTTGTAGTTATATATTAGAGTTATATATTTATGATAATGTAGTAAAAGTATAGGTATTTATCTAGATCGGGTAAAAGAAAGCAAGGGAAAAGAAGATAGAGAATCTATTTTGTTTTAGTGATGGAACCAACAAGATTCCACTTTTCCTTTGTATTGAAATAAGTTGAAAGCAGCAATGACAATGAAAAGGACTCTGTATTCCCAATCTTCACCTCCAGTTGTCAGAATTTGACACACAGACGACAGAGTTTCCAAGATCGCAATTTTGTCCTTCAATTTTTGAGCTCCATACCATACCATACCTGCATACCATATCACACCACATATATATATATATATGTAATACTAATACCCACCCTCAATTCCACAACCAAACACATCAATCAAATTCCTTCATTCCTTGATTACTCAGTGATTGAAAAACATAAAAACAACAATGGGTTTTCAAGGAGATGAAGAACAAAACATCACCAAAATAGATTCCCCAAAGAAAAGACTGTCTAGTTTTCGTTACAATTCACCATTAACCCAAGTTATCCTTATCGGATTCGTATGCTTCTGTTGCCCAGGAATGTTCAACGCCCTCTCCGGCATGGGAGGAGGTGGTCAGGTCGATGCAACCGCTGCTAACAACGCAAACACGGCCTTGTACACGACCTTTGCAATTTTCGGGATTCTCGGTGGTGGAGTTTACAACATCTTAGGACCTAAATTGACTTTGACTGCTGGCTGTTCGACGTATGTCCTCTACGCAGGTTCTTTCTTGTATTACAACCATTACCATCACCAGGCTTTCGCTATTGCCGCTGGAGCTTTTCTGGGAATTGGTGCCGGTTTCTTATGGGCCTCTCAGGGTGCCATTATGACTTCTTACCCGCCCCATAATCGCAAGGGTACTTTTACTTCTACTGCCTTTCCTTCTTTCTTTTATCATTTACTGTTTCATTCTCTTGTTTTTTATCATTTACTATTTCACACTATCATCATAAACCTGCCTGCCTACTTTGGCTACCTTGTATGGGAGATCATCATCATCATAATGTTGTTGAATCGGGTCGTGACATTAAGCTAGCTTCTATGGGAGACTGATACCTTAACCTTACCCTATCTTTCAACAACTTAGTTGGATTATTCAAAAAAGCTACTTTATAACTTGCTAGCTTAATTTTGCTTTGCCCAAAAAGATCAAATATAAGATGCAACTACTGAATTATAAGCTAGCTCATACTATAATGACACTATACATAGGCGTAGTGTGATAAGATGTGCTATCATACATGGAGTTCTAGTTAATTTTATGTATATGAATTTCTCAAACAGTTTTTTGATTTTTCTTCTTCTTTTGCTGACACTTATGCTTCTATGTGGTCTAGGTACTTACATTTCTCTGTTTTGGAGTATCTTCAATATGGGGGGTGTCATTGGTGGCTTTATTCCGTTTGTCATGAACTACAACAGGGAGACGGCTCTTTCTGTTAATGATGGCACTTACATTGGGTTTATGATATTTATGGCCATTGGTATGTTGTTGGCATTGTCGATATTGCACCCTAGTCGTGTGGTGCGTAATGATGGGTCCAGGTGTACAAATATTAAGTATTCGAGTGTTGGGATTGAGGCTACTGAGATTTTAAAGCTGTTTCTTGATTGGAAGATGCTGCTTTTGGTGCCCGCTTCTTGGGCTAGTAACTTCTTCTATAGTTACCAGTTCACCAATGTTAATGGCAAATTGTTTAATCTGAGGACTAGTGCGTTGAATAACATTTTCTACTGGGCTGCACAGATGATTGGCTCTGTGTTTATTGGTTATATTATGGACTTTAGTTTCAAGAGCAGGAGGTCCAGAGGTTTACTTGGTCTTGGCATTGTGGCAGTTGCTGGGACAGCAATTTGGGGTGGAGGACTTGCCAAACAACTTGATTATACTCGTGAACATTTGCCAAATAAGATGGACTTCAAGGATGGTAGTGTCTACGCAGGGCCATTTGTGTTGTACTTCTGTTACGGCTTGCTAGATGCCATGTTTCAGAGTATGGTGTATTGGATAATAGGAGCATTGGCTGACGATTCTGAGGTTCTTAGCAGGTGAACTTTCTGCATCATGCATCTTCTTTTCCCCAGTTATTTATAATTTTTATGATAACTGATTATTTTGGATGTTTTCAGGTATGTTGGATTCTACAAGGGAGTGCAGAGTGCAGGGGGCGCAGTAGCGTGGCAAATTGACGCACATAATGTTCCTTTCTTGAATGAGCTGATTACAAACTGGGCTCTAATGACGGTCAGTTACCCTTTGTTGGCTGTGCTCATCATAAAAGCGGTTAAAGATGATGATGGAGATGAAGTTGAAGGAAAAACCAAGGAGGGTGGGATGATCCCTGGTATCCATTGATGACATTATGGTGCATTCTTCATTTTAGCATTAGGCAAAGTTGCTTGTGTTGTTTTTACTTACTAATGTAAATGTAGTTCTCTTTCTCAAGAGTCATACTAGAAAGATTATGTACTTCTCCCACAAGATTTAAGATTGAAATTTAATAAGAAGTTGTTTGGCATGTATCTACTACATTAGAAGGCAAAATACAATTATCTAGAATTAGCATTTTTAAAAATTTTACTAAATTAAATTCTAAAATAAAATTACTAGATTATTTTCTAATATATAAATTTAAATTTAATTATGCCATATGGCCAATATGGAAGTATATATCACTGTTTGTAGTCAACTGTGCTATTTGTTTCCGAGAGTGACTGCAAGATTAAGCATTGATATGATTGAAGATATGCCCATCTTGATCACCTTGTGGCAGTACCTATGAATTTTATCAGCTACAGAAACAACTGTGTCCACAAAATTATTATGTATTTGGCAGTTGTCTTCACTTTAACTAGTTCAGCCCGTCACTTTCTGCTGTTTGGATTGTAACAGAAAATGGCAGTGGTGGTGCTCCCATTTTCTTTGCAGATAACTCATCTTATTCTACATGTTTTTTACACTTTGAAAATGGCCTCAAGGCTCACCTATAGATCAATGATTATGTTCCCCTGCCTGGTGCTTCAAGTAACTGATTCACATGTTTTAGCGAGGTACAACTATCTCCTGTTCCTTAATTATTAACGCACCGAAGCTAGGCCAGACTTTGCTTTCTGTATGTTATACAGTAGCAATGATTTCTCCAATATAATTTCTCTAGGTATGCCATTTTGTCTTGCCTGTGTACTAACTAACCCTCCCAATCTTGCATTCTTCGCAAGACAACAATGACATGTTTAAAAGCTTATAAACAATGCATCTGCAGAATTATGAGCATGTTAATTCAACAAGTCATCTTCAGATGTCATAGGTAAGGTTTTGGCATATATAGATGGAGTATAGGTATTCATGTCGGCATATGTTCAGCGTTCAGTTATTCCCTTCAAGTTGCTTTCTTAGGTCTGAAGTTTTTATTATGCACAAAGATTTTGTCCACAACTGAATGAAACAACGACGTGACAAATTGACAATATGTGGCTGAGTGCTGAGTACTTAGTTTCCTGATATACCAACACCTATAGACATTGGAAATAATCACTTGCCTATCTGGAGCTGTAAACATGTAGTGTTTGTGGTGGTGTGACCTAAGGAAATAGGGAAAATGGAGTTGGCAGGATTTCAGTCAAAATAGCAAATTTCATCTACTATGTTATACGCATATTGTACATGTTTATTGATATTGTGATTTTCAGTAGTAGTCGTAGAGTACTTCTAAAAGTTATACTGTCCATCAAGTAGAAACCACCAGTTTAGGAATGATAATTTAACTAGTAGTTTATTTGCAATCTGCAGAATGTAGATGCTGCTTAGCGTTGGGACGGTTAAGTTTAAACCTTAAAATTTTAAGTCTCATTCAAGAAATTAATTAAATTAAAATAACCAGTCAATACAGAATTAAATATATTTCACAACGGATACAATTTTTTTTTTAAAAGAATAACAAGGGATGCAATTAATGATGATAAAATTTATCTATCATGCAGAGAATATTATTCGTGGAGCCTCAATGATAAGTAGACCTGCAAAAATCACAAACTAAGAAACCTAACACATAATTTATTAAGCATTATTGACAACTACTGGTTCATCTTCATTTTTCTTTTCAGCAGGAGCAGCAGTGGTTTCGTCTAGCTCCTCTTTCTTTTCATCCTCCTTTGGCAGCTCCTCAGCAACAGTTTCTGGTTTGGTTTCCTCTGGCTTGCTCTCGGCGGATGGAGCAACTTCCTCGCTGACTGATTTTTCTTCAGAGGTTGTCACTTCCTCTACTTTTGGTGCCTCCTCTGAGGCTGCTGGTTCAGAAACATCTACCAAAGGTTCTTCTGCCTTGTTAGTCTCATCTCCGTCTTTGTTCTCCCCATCTTTGTTCTCCTGATTAGCAGTAAATTTGTTCAAATGTGCAAAGAAAAAACAAATGTATGCAGTTTTAATGAAACCAGAACTAGAAGCATGATATATAATATGGCAATGTAGGATCAGAGTCCTACTTGTGGAACAATCTCGGGTGCATCAGCAGTGGCTGGTGCTTCAGCGGGGGCAGGAACCTCCTCAGATTCCAAGACCCTGGGTTTGGTCGCGCAGCCTCCCATGATATATCTCGCTAATTCGTCGGATGATCGAGCTTTAGCGAGTGGAGGCTGAAAATAGAAAGATGGGAGACTTATGCAAGCAGAGAGTTTTGTTTGCTAACAAATTTTATTTTTTACTTGTTGTTTTTTTGTTTTGGTTGAGGCTGAATGAAGGAGAGGACAAGTTTGGTTTATGTAGTGTTTGAGAATGTCTATTTCTTGTATGGTGTTGAAACATGCAAACATGTTTTGTGGATCATAGTTTGTGTTTGTGTTGTGTTGACCTGATCACTGGTATAGCTACATTTTAGTTCGAGAATGCCTGTTCCAGAAGTTGGTTATGATAGTTTGGGGCTATCATACATTTTACCAAAAATGATTCATGGCTGTGGTACTAGTAAACATAAACAAAATTCTTTAATAAAAGATTTTGGGATTCATTAATGATTTCTTTGGAAAAACTTTTGAAGGTGAATATATCCATTAGAAATATATCAGAATGTAGATTTGAATGACTTAAATAATTTTGTAATTCTCACAATTTCTCATCTAGTACTATTTAAGTACCTATTTTGAGACATCTGATCAAGGTTTAAAATGTAATATAAATGATTTACCTAGCATTTTATAAAATTTCAATTGTAAAAACGGGAGATTATATCCAAAAAAAGAGATAAAATTGTATGGTGAATATTTCAATATATGTTGGATATTAGTTTAACCGATGATTTTAAAAATAAAATAATGATAAAAAGTTAGTTTTTACGTTTTCAGTTTATTAAAGAAAGCAAAGCTATATTTTGTAAAACTTTTCCATCTCAAAATTCAATATAATGTTAGGGAGTGATTGGTTTGGGGTGTATTTTGGATTTTTAATGGTGGACTGGGCAAAAACACGTTATTTTGTATGAAAATCGGATTTTGAAACACACTTGCTAGCGCGCCGGGCCTCCGTGCAAAACACACTGATTCCGAAATACACCGTCGAGTGTGTTTTTCGGTGCACGCGAATTGTCTATTTAACCACAATTTATCAAATGAATTTATATTTCTCACCATTGAACATATCTTTATAATGATAGTATCAAAATTACTTTAAAATTAAGTATTTTAATCCCTTGAATTCTTATAGTTGCTCCAATTTTGATGCATTTCAATGTTGTGCTATCATAGTATCATACTCAGGGGTGGAGATACTATTTAGACTAGTTGTGTCTCCAGCCACATATGATCTCGCACTTTTAATTGTATATATAATATTTTTTGTTAAATAATCTCATAAAAATTCCAACTCTTAACATGCATACTACTGAAATTTCACTTTTATAAAGTATATTTAAACTTTAAATTTGTAAAGACTTAGATTTATGTCGACGATGTATATCTTTTTCGGTATAAGTAGTGTAAATTTTCAATTGAATTTTCATAATTTTTAATAAATTACATGTTATTTTTATTTCTAGTTCCGTCCCTAATCATACTATATGCTAATTTTATATGCGCCCATATTATAATATTTTGCGAAACGAAGTATCACCAATTAAGTGAGTGATTCATTTCTTACGTCTTCGAATTTTTTTTAACAACTACCGAATTCAAACTTGATTTTCATGCATTTTATTATATACCTTTTTCATTTTTTTAAATCAAAATAATTAAATATTCAAGATCAAACCATTCATATAATACATTACAAATAAAAATTATAATTTTTTTTAAAACAGAATTACATTAAAAATATTCAAGACAAACCATTCATTTAATACATTATATTAAAAATACAAAATATAAAATATTTTATATAAAACAATTACAAAACACATTGACAAACACATGTTCCGTTTCAACCAAACAACTTTATAACAACTAAAAATTAATGGTATTTTAGTCATTTCACAATGCAAGTGGCTAAAACACAACCACAATCACATTTTATAAATCGTACGAAACAGCTACTTGCATTTCGAAATACATATTAAAATAAATTTCAAACTGTGAACCAAACCGCGTGTTTCTAGGTCAAATTAAAACACAATCTCAAATACATATCCAAATCACATATGTGTTTTGACAGATAAAACACCCTCTACCAATCGGTGATTCCAAACTCATGAAAATCCCACTTATACCTAATTGGTCATTTTATTAACTCATAACATAGCCAAAAATATAGGAAAAGAAATCGTTAAATTTGTATATACTGTAATCAATTTATCGAACTCTAAAATCTTTAGTGGGCGGTGAATTAAGTGGCCGGGTTTGAAGCTTAGCTTAGCTCCCGGCTTAAGTTAACCCCTTGGAAATAAAGCTGTCCAGTCCAGTTGATAGATTGATTTGTTTTCCAGGAAAGGAAAGGAGAAGCAGCACAAATCAAGAATCAATTCAAACATAACAGCCCATTCTTACCCTATCATCGTCCTTCATTTGATGCAATCCAGTTTACAAGAATCAGCAAACCAATCACCCCTCAACATTGGATCACCGATTGCCGCATTTCAAGGTAGAAAAATCTCACCTTTGATCTTATTGAAATTCTCGCCTATTTCATCTGAGCAGATTGTTAGCTTTTCTTAGTCATTTCTCACCTGGCATTGATCCTATCGGCGTCTGTGTTCAATTGCATACCAACTGTTTGTTAGAATGCCAATGTAAAGATACATGATTTAAGTCAGTAATAGTTAAAACTATCTATTTCTTTGCAGAAATTATGCGCTCTAGTAGCTCAGTTCATATGGGGGATACTCGTTCCTACTATTGCACCAACCCATTAGCTAGAGAAAAATGCAAGCTTGCACCTTTTTCAGTGTACCTCAAGCTACTTACATTTGCAGTAATTGTATTGCATTCTTGTTGATTGCTGTATAAACGGGCTGGGAAACAGGCAATGCTGATGGTATGTTTCATCATGCAGTGTTGGTGGGGTTCTGAATGTCTGGAAGTGATGTAGAGGATGCTCCTTAAATTATCAACTAGGTTATTGAACATATCAGTAGCTTCCTCTTGTAAAGCCAGGCAGTTGGACAAGGCCGAGGCTGCTATAAATGATGGTATTAGATTGGGGGTGTTACCTGATGCAGTGACTTACAATACTCTCATCACCGGTTATTGTCGATTCTTTGGGTTTGATGCAGGTTACTCTATTGTTAATAGAATGAAAGAAGCTGGGATAAAACCAGATGTGTTTACCTATAATTCTCTGATGGCTAGTGCCACTAGGCAACATTCATTTTCACGTTGTCTTAATATGTTCGATGAGATGGTTGAAATGGGAATATTTCCAGACCTTTGGAGTTACAATACATTAATGCACTGCCATTTTGAATCAGGAAAGCCAAATGAAGCCTACAGGGTCTACCATGACACTATTCTAAGGAATCTCTCCCCAAATCAAGATACATTTAACATTATGATTACAGGCCTTTGTAGGAATGGCTACACTAGTACTGCACTTGTGTTGTTTAGGAACTTGCGTCTTCACGGATTCATTCCTCAGCTATTGACTTATAATATTATATTTAATGTTCTATGCAAGTCAAGAAGGTTGGCGGACACAATGAGGCTTTTCAAAGAGCTTAGAGAATCAGGTCTTGCCCCAAATGCTGTTACTTATACTACAGTGATGAATTGCTGCTTCAAATGTAACTGCCTCAATGAAGGACTAGAAGTTTTTGCAGAGATGAAGAATGATGGATATGCATACGATTTATTGTCTTACTGTACAGTTATCTCAGTGTTGGCTAAGTCAGGCAGGATTAGAGAAGCATATACTTGCACTGCCTGCATGGTTAAGATAGGCTATGACTTGACTTCATATAACACCATACTTAATTTGTACTGCAAGGAAGGTAAACTAGAACATGCTTACAAGATATTCAATGTGATGGAAAGGATTGGACTCAATTGTGATGTGCACACCCACACAATCTTGGTCGATGGGTTTTGTAGGGCTGGTGACTTTGATGCTGTCCAGAGACATCTTAAACATATGAAAGCTTTGGGATTAAATTGCTTAGTCGCTTATAATTGCTTTATTGATCGTCTGTGTAAAGTAGGCTGTTTAGATGATGCACTCCAGATATTTTACTCAATGGATATAAGAGATTCATTTACCTACTCTTCTTTGGTACACAATCTTTGCAAGGAAAGTCGCTATCGTTTGGCTGCTGATCTCTTGCTATCTTGCATCAAAAGTGGCATGAGAATAATGAAGGCAGACAAGAGGGCTGTTGTTAAAGGTCTTAAATATACAGGTTTCACGGAAGATGCCAAGATATTGGAGCAACGAATATGTGCAGCAAGGTTTTATAACTATTTGATGTCAGACAAGGGGGCTTTTGGTCTTCATTATACAGGCTCCAGGGAAGATGCCAAAGACATTTGAGTTAAAGATACGTGCAGTGAAGCTGTTGTATTACCAACCTGAAGTTGGTGAGAGGGAGGTAGTTGAGGGTCTTAGGTTTGCAGGCCCGGGGAGGATGGCAATAAATATGTGCAGCGGAGTTGTTTTATTGCTATCCCGGAGTTACATTGCGGCTCTTAGGCCTTGTATAACAGACAATGGGCAGAGCAAGCTTCATGTCCTAGAAAGAATGACAAAAGCTAAACTTGTTGCTGATGGACCAGGTATTGCAATATTCTTTCGAGTGTCATGAGTTTTGTTCTTCATTTTTAATCCAGTTTTTCGTCTAATTTGGTCATTTCGTAGGATCTCGTGTTCAACTTCAAGTCATATTTATCATATATGTGAAGCATAGTGGCATGCAAAACATATTTTGTGCTGACAGCGAGCTGAATAAGGATTTTAGCTCATTCGGAACACAAGTCTTAACTGTATGCATATTGAGGACATACTTGTGGTAATACTCAGAGGATGAGTTAGTTCTTGAAGTATGTGTGTATGAGTTCCCTCGGGCTTGTAAATTATGAACATCTTAAATTTGTAGTTCATGCATGTAATCTGAATAGTTTTATGATTTGAACTCTGAAACGGTTTTATGATTCAATCTATAACCCTATGAGTTAATAAGGTTTGGAGTATATATCTGAGAAATCTGAGAATTTGACAAAATCTCCAATCTTCCGTGCTATTGCTCTCAGATGTGTATTCTGAGATTTTATGAGTTAGATGACTAAAAGCCTGGAGTTGTTTGTTCATGAACTTGCAGATTCATTCCAAAACAGTTACTGAGTCCTCACCATTGAGATGCTGGTGGAGATGAATTTCTGGATGGAGCCTTGAGCAGATTATTTGAACCATTGGAGAAGATCAAGATTGGTTAACAGGTAAATTTTGCAAGCGTTTGGTGTATGAACTAGATTTAGGACATGAATGTGATTGTGTTGGGCAGGTAGTCTAGAAGAAATGCTGATCATTTGGAGAAAATGGCAGTTGCCCATTCAGTGACGGTCAGCTCAATCTAAGTGAGAGGCTAAGAGATGAGGAATGGAGCATTGTTGGATGTATACAATGAATGAGCTAAGCAAGCTATATGGTGGATCTGCCTTTCATCCCTAAAAGCATGATAACAAAGATCTTCTGTCTGTACTTAATTCAGTTCAACACGGCTCTGAGCAGATACTGCTTCCTATTGGCACTGCTTCTTCTATTCATTAGAAAATGGATAATTTTTTTATACCTGGACTGAATTTAGTACTCTCAAGTCTCAAGTCAAATTTCAGTTTGCTTGCTTCATATATGTATTAATTCGAGTCAGATCTTGCGTATCAATTTGTCTGATGAGATCTCTACTGTAAAAATATTTTATGGATATAATAATACAAAAATGGGCGGATTATTATGTAGCATGCTATGTTGTTGTTTTTCTAGTTTTAGTTTCAGTGTATGAGTAAAATACTAGTAGCACAAAGTAGGGGATCCATATTGTAAGAAAAATTATGTTAAAATAGTGGTAATGTAATATTTTCTTCATTATGATTTACTATATACCCAACACAATTATGAATTATGTATTAAATTGATTCATAACATCCAACCAAGCTAGTCTACATATTGACTTGTTGCACCAATCATACTAGTAGTAGCAGCTAGTCTATAAGAGTATACTAATAGTAATTTGTTAAGAGTTTTGATAAACTAGTTTGGTTGGTCTTAATTATTCCGCTAGCTTTGCGGGAGTGATGATGTGATATAGTACTACAAACTTTTAACTTAAAAGGGATGTCGTTATACAAATACTGAATTCAATACCACAATCCAATCCGATCCGACTCCGATTCCAATTCCAACAGTGTGTTTCCCAAATACTATTGACATACAAATACAAATACAAATACACATACTCTCTCTTGTTTTGCTGGAACACTCTTTTCAGCTCACCAAGGTAATAATCAATCTCCTCTCCTCTGCCTGTGTCTAGTACTGTTTTCATTCTTTCTTGGCCCTTGTTCGATTCGCTTTTATGAGGAAAAAAAAGAAAGAAGAAGAAGAAGAGGCATCTATCTATCTATCTATCTATCTATCTCATCGCTTCTTCAATCAACAAACGCACTCAACTGATAAAGTTTGAATCTTTTTGCTTTTTAGCCATCTTGCGTTTTCATTTTTATGTTATGGTATGGTATTCGACTCTTCTTTTTCTTGCTTCTAGTTCTAGGTTTCCATCTTTACTAGTGATTTAGGCTGCTACAAAAGTGAAAATGCAATATGCGGCTACAATTTTTGGATTGAATTACTTGTGTTCAATTGAATCTACACGACAGCCTTTTTATCCTGCTAATTCTTCAATATTACAATTCCAGGTTCATGTTATCTTCCAACTTCTTATTTGCAGTACTAGTACTAGTAGTAGCTCAATTCTGCCTGAGTAAATGGCTACTTACAGTACGAGAAGAGTTGGGTACGATGGATCATGGATGTTTTCCTGTAACGCAGCATATGTTGTTAGAGTTTTGGTTCTTGTCAAAGTTGTTCTCCTTTGCATATAGTACTACTATTTAGCAATTAGTAGCAGATTATGACCGAGGAACTAGAAAGAAGATACCAAAACATTAATCATGTTTAACTCCTGTCAGTCTGCACTAGTATGTTTGGCCCTTTACTTTTTCTCTATATACTTCACCATTTGTCGGCTGTTTTTTACTAATATCCAACTTTCCCAGCATTCCATTAGAATGAATGTTTTAATATTTTGCCTATTATATTGTAGATCTGGATACTGTGATTCTGCATCCTAGAATGGGATTGTGTTGGTTAGAGTTTAAGCTAAGATTGAAATAACTAATATAAATAGTATAGATGTGAATTTTGGCCATTCCGAGGTTCATGCAACAGAACAATAACTAAGTAAAATATTCAAAAGAGGAACTCAATTTTGATTATCTTACGCCGTTTCTATCTGGATATTTTATTGATCCATATTAAACTTTCAATAAGAAAAATACTTGAATGCTGTCTAACTAGTCGTGGACTTTTGTTGCCACTCTGGACTATTGATACAATGTTTATAAGTTTTCTCTAATTGCTGAGAATGATTGCTCATTTTCATGATCCCCTCTACAGATTCATTTCCTGGTGTTTCAAATAATTTTCAGCAGATTTGGGTCATAATTACTCTTCTAGCAAAGAGCTCTATAACTCATTCCAATTTGAAGCAGTCTTATTAAATTCAGTTTCCAGAATGGCTGATGCTATGTCAGATACTTCCACTGATGCTGATACAGAAGAGAAGGAGTTAAGGGTAACTTTTTAACTTTTATTTGTCAACAAAATATGCTGTTTTGTTGTTTTCCATCTTGGCATACAATGACCTAGTAGTAGCAATAACTGCCAATGTTGTGCATTAAAAATAGCTCCTCTCAATTGGTAGCTAAACAGCATCTGTTTGTTTTGCAGTTTCAAAACAGTCTACAGGGTATAGGAGCTTCAGATGGAAGTGATAAGTCCAGAGATCAAAAGGTTTCTTCAATTATTACTGTATGTGGCTAATCAAGTGTTCGCATATTTACAGCATCAATTTTAGTGCAGACTCTCCGAAGACTTGCTCAAAATCGTGAAGCTGCACGAAAAAGCCGGTTGAGAAAAAAAGTAAGTATTTTTTTAGGTGCAGTTCTCTGCTTCACGTGCCTACCTGATTTTCAGTGACATGTTTTTGTTTCAGTTCAAAAGTTCCAGATGGAATATTAGTTTTTGTTACATCTGCTGCCCGTATTGAACTGCACCTGAATTTCTGCCAAGACTTTGCAATTGTGTATGGGTAATCCTTCCATATGGGTGGATCAAATAAGAGCAATTGGTGAATTCCTGAGTCATTGAATTAAAATTCATAAAACAGATTGCCCTTTTCTTTGCCATAGACTAAATTATACTGGTTTACGTAAGAAATTAAACATATAATTACACTACCAACAAATAGTACTAACATGTGAGTGTTCTTCAAATTTTGAGTTTGAATGGTGTCATAGTATGGTACATGACCCAGGCTAGAGTTGTTTAGAATGTCATGGTTGGATAATGGATACTTCAAGTGAATGTTGTGTCAGATTTGACAGCGGCTGCTATATGCACCGATTCTCTAAATTACATGAGACAGATCATTAATAACTATGATGCTCTCTGTTGTTCGATCTTGACCTTGTTATTACTTGATGACCTGGCTAACAAAAATAACAACTGGTTTTGAAAACCCAGTTATTTACTAGGTTGGTTTTTTGTTATGGGAAATATTGTTACTGTAAAGCCTTAAAAGCCTGAGGATAGATCTACTTGTTTGGTTCGATTCTCACCTATATGTAGAGCATCTCCCCTTTATTTTGATATAGCTTTGCGGTTTAAACCTAGTAAAAAGTCTTTGCCCATATTTTTATTTCAGTTGGTGTATTTTTTTTACTCACTGCTATAATGTCCTTCATGGTACCTAGGCCTATGTCCAACAGCTCGAAAGCAGTAGAATGAAACTGACACAACTCGAGCAAGAGCTCCAACGAGCCAGGCAGCAGGTTCTATTCTCTGTTCTTGTAGTATAGTAGTATACTAGTATTGTAGTATTACTTTTCTCCTTTTATTTGAACTTTGTTTTTGTCCTTCTTAACATGGGAAAGGGGATATTCATTTCAAGTTCAGGAGATCAATCTCAATCAACTGGTGGAAATGGTATGATAACTTATACTCCATAGCTCGTTATATTATATGCTGAGTTAGTAGAGAAGTACTTTAGGGAGAGTTGCATTATGTTTAGTTGGAAATTTAGCATGGTAAACCATGACTCGTTTGCATGAAGAGTATTTACTAACTTTGATATAAATATTGCATTTACTAACTTTGAGATCCATGAAAACATTAGTATTTAAATCCCATATGTACAGGCGCTATGGCCTTTGATGTTGAATATGCACGTTGGCTGGAGGAGCATAACCGGCGGGTAAATGAGCTGAGAGGTGCTGTGAGTTCTCATGCGGGTGACGCGGAACTTCGCATAATTGTGGATGGTGTGGTGGCACATTACGAGGACATATTTAGGATAAAAGGGGATGCTGCTAAAACAGACGTGTTTCACATTTTGTCAGGCATGTGGAAGACTCCTGCAGAAAGGTGCTTCCTGTGGCTGGGTGGCTTTCGTTCATCAGAACTTCTTAAGGTAGGTAATAAGTAGTAGTATATAGTTTGTTTTGATAGAAATAAAATAAAGTTTAGTTGAGGTGAGATATGATGTGGTTGCAGCTTCTGATAAATAAGTTGGAGCCACTAACGGAGCAGCAAATAGCGGCGTTAAATAAGTTGCAAGAGACATCTCAACAGGCGGAAGATGCGTTGTCGCAGGGAATGGAAGCACTGCAGCAGTCATTGGCTGAGACATTGGCGGGTTCAGTTGGGGGTACATCGTCATCAGGAGGCAATGTGGCAAATTACATGGGACAAATGGCGGTGGCTATGGGGAAGTTAGGCAGTCTGGAGGGGTTCATAAGGCAGGCAGATAATTTAAGGCAGCAAACACTGCAAGAAATGCATCGCATATTGACAACAAGGCAATCAGCTCGTGGTGTAGTGGCGATGAGTGAGTATTTCTCGCGGCTGAGAGCACTTAGTTCACTGTGGCTTGCGCGGCCTCGTTCGTGATAGTTACTAGTAAAAGTAAAATAGAATTGGATTGAGAATGGCGGGTATGAGGTGGTGCATGTGTTGTAGATAGAAATTAAGAAGAATGGATTAATTCCTTGTAATTTATTATTCTTAATTAATTGTGCTGAGTCAAATCTAACAATGAAGATGAAGAGTGAGAATAATGGTAAATCTACTTTTCCGAACTAAGAAGCCCATTTGAGATTAAGTAAGGAGCGGATTGTGAAGCGATTTGAATTGGAAAATGTTCATTTAAATTGTCTGTTTAACAGGCCATTTGAATGGACATTCACTAATTCAAATCGCTTCACAATCAGCCCCTAATAGTAATAGAATCTGAGTAGTTTATACCAGCCAGCATGCATGCATATGATCCAATACAGATACTTAGTTGTACTAGGATTAGCAATACCCTATTATTATTATACCCTATTGTTATTATTATTATTATTAGTATTATTTATGTAATTAAATAGTAGTAGTACTACTACTAAATTACAAGTCCAGTTGAGTAATGAGTTATGAGGAGAAAACAAAACAAATTGTAAAGAGGGGTTGGCCGGTGGGGGCCAAAGTAAGTAGCCACCAGTCCACCACCAAGCCCAGGGGTCTCACGTCACGTGTGGAATCAGTCAAGTCAATGTATTTCTAAACTTATTATTATCTCAAAAGTTAAATTATGTTTTTCAAGATCAATTAAAAATCTCATGTAGTATCTAATTTCAAAATAAGATGCTAAAAATAGTGCCGGTATAAATAAATGAATATGCATTGATTGTATTGTATTGCACTCATGTAGGGTTGAAATGAAAATGGATACAAAGGTAGTGTATTTATTTATTTGTAAAATGAAAGCCTTGAATTTAAATAGTTCTGAAACAAGAATTTTAGGAAGGCAGGTATTTTCTCCGTCCCAATTTAAAAGTTTTATAAAGTTTTATTTTTTATTTTTAATTATTTAAATTTGAAAGTATTGCTTTTTTAAATAAAAATTTTGTTTTCTACTTTATACATTATCTGTCATACTTTATTCAATATTTCTTCTACTTTATTTAATTATATTCATAATATATTATTTTCTCTTTTACTTTATTATTTTTTTCTTAAAATTTATGTCCGATTCTGCAGGACATTTATATTAGGACGGAGGAGGGAGTGTATAGAAAGGATTTGATGTTAAGAGTGTATGAGGCAAAGAGTAATACTAGTAGAAATGAACTGAAGAAGAAATAGTGTACTATTTTAATTAATAAATGTTAATATGAGTTGAGTTCCAATGTGAACGTTGATAGTACAGTATTGAAAAAGAAGAAGATAGATGAAAAATAGGTGTGGGTCGGTCGCATGGCATGAGAAGCGGATCGGACAATTAAATTAAAGTGGGGGGAGAGGAATTCATAAATTAATGATAGTAGCAGTAAGTATTAGTAATAGTATTATGATATGATACTCCACTCCACTACTTTAGTAGTAATACTTTTAGTATTATCTACTCGGTCCACTAATTAAGTTAAGTTAATTTAGTTTAATCCCTCCTTATTCTTCTTTTTGAAAAATTCATTTGAATATGAACTTTTAACTCATTAATACTATTAAAAAATATATTAAATTAATAATTATTAAAAAATATATTAAATTAATAATAATTTTATATTATAATAAAATAATCACTTAAAGTATTAAGTTTTAATAAGATTAAGTCATATAAAATATTATAATAAAAAAAGTTGTTACAGTAATGATCAAAATAAAAAATAAAAGTTAATCCGATAACAACATAATTGTATTTTATGATAGTATAGATAAGTAAGTTGCATCCATCCTCCATCTATAAATACCAAACCACCTACCTGCACTACTGTCTCTTCATTTCTCCTCTTCTCCTCTCCTCCTCCTCTTAGTAAACTGTTTGTTTGTTTGGGATCTGATCTCATCTTTGTCTCTGTGTTCTAGAGACAGATATAATATTTCTCCTCTCTTCTCTTCTCTTCTCCGGTGGGTTGTTTTGTTGTATCTTCTTCTTCACTGTAAGTCTCCTCCTCCCCTTCATTTGGTCTTCTCTCTGTCTGTCCTCTCTTAATTGATCAGATTTACTGTGATTGATAAGCAGTCCAGTAATATGTATGTTATGTATCTCCATCACTCTTACTTACATTTCATATACTTTTCTATCTACCTCTCCATTTCTATGTGTGTGTTTTTTTTAACAAATTTTCCAGATCTACTCAATAATTTTGCCCTTTTCTTGCAGCTGCCTGCCTGCATATACCACCAAACCAATACTTATCATCATTCTTTCCTGTCCTATTCCTATCTTATCTTATCTTATGTTTTCATGTACCTTCCTTATTTATCTTTTCCAAAACACAACACAGACTCAGTTCTTTGTTTTCAGATACACTACATACATACCTTGCAATTTTCCTAGTATGACACTCTTATTTTCTCTGTAATTCTATTTTTTTTCTTTTTCTTTTTTACTACTATGTAGCTCAACTATTAGTATATATCACATAAATACTCATTATGTTATGTTATGTGTAGCTTAGCTGGGATCAGTGAGTGGATGATGTACATTAATCAACAAGTAGTAATTTACTTTCAGATTATCCCTCCCTTATAACATGTACTAGTAGTAATTGAGGAATTTCTTCTTCTTTCTCAGCCTTAGACTGTTTATAGTAATAATAATCCAAAACCACCCTAGCCTAGCCTAGCCTAGCATACTACTACTGTGTTGCCTAAACTAGTACTAATCACTAGATTTCATCTTCCTTTGGGTGTGCAGAATATCTAGCTTCCACTTTGGGAAGGGACGGACTATTAACTAACCTTCAACCAAACACACAACAATGGAGGTATTTGGCAAATCATCATCATCATCTATGGTAGCTGTTCCTACCAAAGTTATTTTTTTGTCCTCTATCCTTGGCCAAGAAGGCCCTAACCCCCTTCACAAATGTGATTGGAAATGTGCCAACGAACATGTCTGTGGAAACATGTATCGCTGCAGCCTAACTGGTCAGACACACATTTGTGACAAAAACTGTAACCAGCGAATTTTGTATGATAACCATAGCTCCCTCTGCCGTGTTAGCAAGCACATTTTTCCTCTCACACCACTCGAGCAACAGGCAGTCAGAGGTGTCCGCAGGAAGCTCGATACTACCACTGACACTTGCCCCCCTGCAGAGACTTGTGGTGGTTTTAAGCGCAGAAGAGATGCTTCACCCTTTGAGAGGTCATTCACTGCTGTTACTCCCATCTGCAGTCAGATTCGCGATGGCATGATGGATATGAGCTAGATACTTATAATATAACTACTGCTAATTTCACATCAGTTGTCTTGTCGCCTGCTTATCATCCCCCTTTACTTTTTCCCAGAGACTTATTTGTGGACCAGAAAACATTATAGTGGCGGATTTTATTGTCCTGCCCTTATGTAGGAAGGCAAACTTCTATATGTAGTACTACTTTTTCTTCATTCGAGCTGTAGCTCTGCAGATGTCATAAGACTCGCTACTCCTAGGAAGTTAATTCGTGCTTATATCCTGTGAACTTATTGTTATTCTCTAGTTCCACTTCAAGCATACAACTGGCCTCAAGTGTGATGTGATTGAGTTTTACTAGGGCAGTGTTAGTTTCTCTATTTAATCATGTGCTGCTAATTTTGTGATCCCTTCTTATTTTGTCTTTGCTTTGCTCCCTTCTAGTTAGTATATATGCTGGCTATTCTCATTTAACTATGACATATTGAGAACTGAGTCATTATTCTATACTTTGGTGTAATATATGATACAGATTTGGGCTGCATTTATGGCTTAGTATTCGTATCGAACTTAAGTATTCTATGGTCTGTATATCCTAGAAGCTTCCATTGAAGAAGATTGTAGTGTTCATCAGATCAGGACAGGAAATTGGACGCTTCATTACTCGGTGGAAGCACATTCTAATCTACATTTTCTCCATTATTGGTTTCTTATTGTTTTGCAGGTCAAGAAGCAATGATGTTTTTCTTGATGTTTTTATTTATATACCTACTTTTGTTGCCCTAAACCTGTTTTCCCCGGTTATGTTTCTTTTTGCAGGATGCAAATTGTATACCACCCAGGAGAGTTCCATGCTTTTGATGAATGATTTACTGTAATATGATATCTTGTTTTGGTTCTTCTTGGAAAGCTTTCTAATTATTGCTTTGCCCTTTTTTATGCAGGAGAAATGCTCTGCTTGTGTGCTGGCAGTGTGTGCTTCTCCCTCCATACTTGATTGTTCCAATATTGCTGCCAATGATGGAGATGGAAACATTTTGGCTTAGCAGACTCCCCATCCCTGTTCTATTGCTGATAGCTTGAGAACTTGGAATGGAAGGCCGAGAGTGACTTCATCTTTTCAGACTTTCAATACACAGAACTACAGAAGCCTTGAGGGACGTTAGGCATGCAAGTGCCTTCCAGTAACATCCACAACTCAGACCCTTGACATTCAGGTGAGACACTAGCAATGATGGAGATTGGGAACATTCAGAGCAGCACACTAGCCAAACTATTGATGATAGCTTGAGAACTTGGTGCATAGTGCTCTACTACTTTGCTAAAACATGATGCCATGAGAGACCTTTATCAACCAATTGAGTTCATTCAGATCGTCAAGTCACTCAGGCCTCTGATGTTTATGTGGTACAAAAAGGCTGTAGTGCCGCATAAAGGTAGTGAACTGTTATGACTTGATGGTCATTTGGGCCCGATTTTCAAAGGTTGGCTCAGAACACAACTCTCAGTTGAGAGAGTTAGGTAAGAAGGAAGGCATTTTGACCAGGGATCCACCTTGAACCCAATATTCAACTTTCCGACTATTGGCTGTCATGTTTCCTATCAGAGTCATTCAGTACAATACGTGGTGATTGGCTGAGCCAGTACTTTGAGGATTGCAACTTGCATAATCTAAGTAGAGGTAGGTAGACTTTTCTTGGCTTGTGATGTTGCCGTGGAAAGATTAAAGTAGGGATGTTTACTAGAACAGTGGTTGTAAAGATAGAGATATTTTGGTGTTTGAGCTCATTGTGGTTTGTTTGTACATGTGTTTGGTTATAATGTAATGAAGTTCCCAGCATCAGCATATGACATGTGGTAGTTTATTAAATTAAAAGTAAACCATCTTGATATTAACTTTGTTTTATGTTTGGATGGGTAGTTGACCAACAACAACAGTTGGATCTCATAGAATAATTACAAACCCAACCCAACCCAGAGTTTGTCATTTAACATTTTTTGCATAAGCTAGAGATTCTTTAATCCCTGAACAAGGATTTATTAACAGAACCTTTGGAAGCCTTTTTCAGTAGGTTACTTTATGCTAAACCCACAAGTATTCTCAAGTACTTGACGTTACATATGCTACAGCCTACACGGCTCAGGCTACATTTTCTCCATTCATGGCTTATCTAATTTGTTTCGCCATCTTCTGCTCCATTCTTACCTCAGCTACCTCCACATTTACCATTACTAATAATTGCCCTTACACCATATGGCCGGCTACACTCTCCGGTTCCACTACACCACAGCTTCCAACCACAGGGTTCCAATTGGATTCAGGCCAAACCATTGCAATCCCCACTTCCCCCGGCTGGTCTGGACGTATCTGGGCTAGGACTGGCTGCACATTTGATGCAACTGGCATTGGTTCATGCCAAACTGGTGACTGTGGGGGTAAGATGGAGTGCAATGGCGTTGGGGCCAAGCCACCAGCATCTTTGTTTGAGATTACTTTAGGAACTGGAGACCAGAAAGATTTCTACGATGTTAGCATCGTTGATGGCTATAATGTCCCACTAGTTGCGACTCCACAAGGAGCTCAAGGTGCATGTAATGCCACTGGTTGCGTTGCAGATATTAACACCGGTAATTTAAAAATGGCACCATCGTGCGTGTTTGCTATTATGCCTGCCTGCATCTACTAACAAATGCTGCTTTTGTTACAAAATCAAAGTGTGCCCTAAAGAACTTCAGGTCATTGGAGGCGGTGATATTGAAGGAGTTGTCGGGTGCAGGAGCGCGTGTGAGGCATTTCGGCTAGACCAATATTGCTGCAGTGGGGCGTTTGCTAATCCATCAACCTGCAGACCATCATTCTATGCGGGAATCTTCAAGAGAGTGTGCCCAAAGGCTTATAGCTATGCATTTGATGATAGAACCAGCACATTTACATGCAAGGCTTCAGATTATGCAATAACATTTTGCCTTGATAGTGGGTAATATCTCAGATGTCAACATCTTTAACTGTTGAAGACCTCTTACATGAGTAGCAACTGTTTTTACCTCATAATGAAATGAAAGCTAATTGACTTCTCACTGATACAGGATTAGAAGGCTAAATGTTGAAGTTATGGCTTGATCAATCATAAAAGGCAGAAAAGGGAAAGCAGTGCGGATGGACTTGTCTTCAACCATTCTGTTACCCTTCCCAGTTACTATTTTCATCCTCTTTGTTACCTCATATCATATCCTTCACACACATGAACATAAGATAGCTTTGTTCTACACCCGCACAACAGGAGACACCCCGCCATTAGGCACAATAAACTAATGCATCGTGATGAAGAGATGCTACAATTCATCATGCAAAATGGAGATTATGTTTGTGAGGAAAAGATGTGGAAATATTCGTTTTAGTACCTTAAATTGACATTGTGTCCAATTTAGGTACCTCGTGACTTAAATTGACATTGTGTCCAATTTAGGTACTCGTGACACGTGACAGCTTAATTACGTGATACATATCACATTGAAATATTAAAATTTTGATGGGTGAAATTGCAAATAAAATAAATTTTAACAATTTTCAATTTCACCACATAATTTTTAATTATTATAAATCAACCCTATTTTGTAAAATCAACACAATAGAAGGCTAAAAGAAATAGGAAAGAGAGGGGAAATTAATTTAACTTATAAAAAATATATATAAAAATCAAAAAATTATCAATTATAATTTTAAATTAAATTTTGATATATGAAATATGAATAAAAATTAAAAAATAATTAGATTAAAAAAGGGGAGACACGTATCAATCTCTCGTAATTTATAGGTATAAATTGTTTAATATAATTCAAAATTAATTTTAAAAATATAAAAAAAAATATTTCACATTTTAATTATTACATATAAAAAAAATTAAAAATTTAAAAATGCAATTTGTTACAATAAACTTTTCAATTGAATTTTTGAATTTTGTAAGTGATTTTATTTTTTATTTTTTATAAATCATTTTCAATAGAGATATATTTTTATGTGGGTGGTTTAATAATATTGTTTAAAATTTAGGATCTATTTGCAATTAATAAAGACGATCGTATTTATGTTTAAGTCCACCGTATTTCTGTATTTTTCAATGTGACACGTATCACGTAATTAAACTGACACGTGTCACGAGGTACCTAAATTGGACACAATATCAACTTTAAAGTATCAAAATTGAAAGGTAACTAACAAAAGTACCTTAAGGTACCTTTTTTGAATTTTTCCCGGAAAAGATACAAACTGCTCATGTACGAAAAACATAGAAAAATAAAAATAATCATTATACCAAACCATTCTTGAACTACACTCTCCTCTTTTACCTATCAAAATATGCAGGTAATCTGTAGATGAATTTATCCAAGAATAAGGCCTATGAGTAAATTTAAACAGAAGGATTCACATATGAGCTCTACTTGGAGAAGCCGTTTCAGACTGATAAAAGTACTACAATTTCTTCTGAAGAAACCAAAGAAATCGGTTAAGATCTAATTCTCACCAAAACTTAACAAGGGATTGTGAAACTTGCTAGATAAATTTTGATTCAAGAGATGAATCATGAATGTACAAGTCTATAAGATAAATTTTCTATTTCTTTAGTTCAATACAACAAACTGAATAGCATATATCTTCCCTGTTGCTACCTCGAACCGTGACAGCCATGAATTCAGATCAATGGAACCGAATTAAATGGAAACAAAACAAGAAAAAAGAATAATAATCTGGGAAAACTAACACTATGGCAATGAATTCAATCATTTCGTGGTTTTGCTTTTCTTAGCAACTTGGGGTTTCTTTTTTACTTTCTTGACAGGTTTTCCTCCAGCTGCTTTTCCCTTGTTCCTTCCTCCACCCTGAATCAGAGTTTTCATAGTGAGCAGCCAACGGAGAGCAGCATTTCCCAATGAAAAAGAAAAGCAAATATGAAGCTTACAGCAGTTTTCTGGGCTCTTTTGTTGCCTTTTCCAGCTGGCTGTTCCTCAGCAGCCTCATCTTCATCCCCTTGGGCAGTGGCTTTGGGTACATGGTCTGCCTCATCTTCCGAATCAAATGAAAATCCATCCAGTGTGCCTGCTCATGCAAAATAATGCAATTCAAAACCCGTCCATATAAATTTCAACACAATCAGCAATCTGAACCTGACAAGATATGCCCAAGATGAAAGACACGCATTACCTTCAACCATCGTTTCAGCTTCGTATACATTAGATTGTGGTTTCAATTGAATATAGTCATTCATAATAGCCTCTATCTGACAAAATTTATAGAAGCTGTTAAATAAGTTGCAACAAATAATATCATCTCAAACACATGGCACGATCAGGCACATGGTCCTTGATAAATACAACCTTAAAGGTAATCTCGAGACATGAAGTCATACCTTTGCTTCTGATTGGCCAAAGCTCACCTGAAAAAAAAATCAGAATATCTCAAAGCATTTACAAAGATGGGAGCTCGAGGATGCTGGGGATAGATGGTATATACCACACAGAATGTCCTTGATGGAACTATAGTTGTTCTGTAAATGGTTCCTGAAATAAAAAACCAAAAGATCAAAACAGAGGACTGCATCTCTTACAAGTTACAACATAAAAGTGAATCACTCAGTATGACTCTGCTCTTTACACCATGACGTTAAGGAAAAGTGTACATCGTCTAACTAGAACTTGATGAATGATAAACTTGTTACAAAACTATAATGGAGCTTCCAAGTGCAACTCCCATGTATTATCTATTGTGCAATAGATTTACCATTTACCATTAGTTGAACTGCAGCTTAAAAGCAGTATATTTTACCAGACAAGGCAGTTTTACCTTTTAAGTCCAAACACATGTCATGATTTTTCAAATGGTCTTCAGAAATTACTACACGCCCGACAGCACCTACATCACCACTTAAGTCTATGGAATCGCCTTCACACTCAACAAGTGCCTGCAGAAGCGTAATCATGAATAGCAAGAATAAAAATCTTCCACAGAACTAAAACGAAATGCAAGATAACATCTAAACTGCAGAATGGTCAGTTCAGTGAGACATGATCAGCTAACCTTTGAATATTGAACTTTGTCTGACAGCAATAAAGGCAGCCTCGAAGAGGACACCTACATTAGCAGACAGACATATTAATTTAACCATGAAACGGAGGTGCTAGCAGTATTAATTTAACAGGCGTACAGTCTGCTGACCTGACGACCGTTAGCCGGAGCTATGTCTTCCTCCAGAATGCCAGTGTTAGGTTCATTTTCTGGTTTAGAAAGAGGTAGGGAGATGAGTTTACTGTAAAATGAGGATTCATATCTTGGAAAATATATCACAAGTTAAGAGGTAGATCTCACCTCCATGTGTGTTGTCCTCCATCTCCTTCGGGGCCTTCCCATCCTCATTTTTCAAACTTTTTTCTTTGGGAGATTTCACCTTTGAGGCTCGGACTTTTGGAGATTCCTCATCTCGATCAAGGAGACCTTCATCCATAGTTTTAGTATTATCCGGAACATGATTGTCAATATTTGAGGACTTTAATCCTTTCTTTACAGTTTTATCTCTTTTTGCACTTTTGGTATCTGGAGGAGAATCTGGATCCGAGGACAATGAAAAAAGAGAATGCATCTCCTGCCCATATTCAAGGAAAACCCAGAGATAAGTTTTTTTACGTTTGGATAGATGATTAGATGTCAAATCCCAAGTCTGGTGAGACCCAGGTCAACAGCAAATTGAGGACAAATATAAAGCAATAGGTCCAGATAAATAAGCTCAATATGCTTCAAAGCATAATGGGATGAGAACAATGGGCTTCTTACCTGAGGCTCTACTTCCATCTGCGGTTTTTTCCTCGTTGCAACCTTTTTTTCAGCCATCTTCCCTGAATGATTATTACGTATAAATGATCATGAAAGGTTACTCTGTCAGTGTGCTTACAAATGAGAATTTGAATCATAGATAGTAGAGATTGAACGGTGATATTGGCATCAGAGCAGAAGGCACCTGGTGTCTCACTGGCATCCTTGTTCTTCCTCTTTCTCCCTCTTCCATCTTCTGCACTATCATGATTGATATCTGAGACCTTGTTTCCGTCTAACTTGAACAGCGTCTTGAGGTCCTTGACATCATCAACATCATCATCACTTGCAGACCTATGACTGAATGGCGATTCAGAGCCAGATGACACGAAGGTGGCAGATTGAGCTGGTGGCTGTCACATGAAGAAAACTTTGACCATAAACAAATGCAGTTGACAAGCATAAAGCAGGTGAAGATTAGAATTGCCATGATGAGCTGGTAATTTGAATTTGAAATTTGAGTGGTGAAGCTATTTTGATGATCCATAGTAAGCGAAAATGAAGTTAAAAAAACAGCGAAGCATGAGTGCATAATGGCAGTGAGTGAAGATAAAAAGCCAAGGTACAGAGTGAGGTGGTTAAGGTGACTGAGCTGAGCTATTGTATTGTATGCGGTTGAAGAAGACACACTGACTACAGTTAAGTTAAGTTAAGTTAAGTTAAGTTAAGAGTTGGGCAGTACATAAGAAATAGCAGGCTCCTCCAGTTAAGAAGAATAATTGGGGATTTTAAGACGTTATTAGGTCAGTTTTCTGCATTCCACAGTTACACACACACACACCATTGATTTCAATCAATTGAGTTGTATGCAAGTAAAATTAAGAGCGCAAGCAATCATTGGCAGATAAAAAAAGGATAGGTAGCTTGAGAATAACCTGAAAAGAGCGCAACCAGTCGGGGGATTCTTCTCTAAAATCGTCGGTCATTTCAGCTCCGGCGAACAAGAATCAATTGCTTACTTACTTACTTACTGGCTTGGAAATATTGGATGCTGGAGACTTCAAACCAAACCCTCTTCAACAACGAGCTTTCTGGGTTTACGATTGATCGATTCAAACTTGGAGGAGGACTCACTGGACTGCAATGGGAAAGGAACCTACTTTTTCGGGTTACACACTAGTAGTACAAACTTTTATGACAATCTTATTTTATTAGTAAATTTTATACAATATGAATTTTAATTAATTATAACATATATATTTTTAACGAAATAAATTTTATATAATATGAATAATATATATGACTTGATTAACAAATATGTATTTATTTTGTCCGGTAGTTCACTATACTATTTTTTAATAGAATTGTACAGAATAATGTTAAATGGTAATAGTAAAATTTAGAGTACAAGAAATGGGTTTTGGATAATTAATGACATGGTACGCATCTGCTTATTAATTAAGATAGATCCATGAATCTATGTGTATAATGTAATAATGAAAAAGATGATTTATGTGATAAAATGAATGTGTAGAGATGGAGAGAGGTGAAATTGAAGAGCAAAGATAGATTAATTGTTGAATTCATAGTTGATTGGTAGGGGATCGGAGAAGGAGCATATTCCCAATATTGTATTTAATTAATTTGTCCATTTGTTTTGTTTTGTTTTGCTTTTTGTTTATAATAGTAATACAAATTAATTAATCTCTAGTAGTAGATAGTCTGGGACTGGGTGGTTGTTAAAATTTGTTACATATCCAGTGATCGAGAAATGAAGAGAAGTTTGTGTCTCTTTCTTCTTATAGTATATTAGTAAACCTTAAAAATATCTTAGATGATCACAGTACAAAAAGTGTATGTAGTTGCATTGCATTACATTACAGATGAGAATGAGATGTATATATATAACGTATGGATTGAAATCATTAAGTAATAAATGATCACTATTCACTCGGACATAGAGGAGGAAAAGGAAGCATTAAATGTGAGGTTGTTGTTGTTGTTGTTGAGATTGAGGTGTTCCATCAATTGGGTGAGATGTTCCCTGTAAAGACGTGCTTGATCGAGAGAGTCGGCCTCTAGCTCACCCAGTTGAAAGCAGAGACGCTCTTCAGCTTCCTCGGCAACTCTGAGGCGGGTGAGGGCTCTGATAAGCTCCTCCTTCATATTCTCCTCCCTTTCTATACTCTTCTTCAACTCCTTCTCCAGCTCCATGTTCCGTCGCCTTAATGAAGAACAACATTCTGATGATGATGGTGATATTGAAATTGAACTCATATTTATTCTTCTTATTATATATATATATGGATGGGAGAGATATATATGGATTGGAGGAGGATGGGATGGAAATTATACTACTGATGTGCTGAGCACTTGAACTGAATGAATGGAGAAAGAATTAAGCTAGGATTTTGATCGAGTTAATATGCTTCCATCCGTTCCGTTGTTTTATAGACCTAAAAGCATGTCCAGGTTCAATGTACCTCCTGCCTGCCCCCCTAGCTTCTCTCTTGTCTTCACTATATAATTAATTAATTGTTACTTCTTTTCTTTCCAGTCGGATAGATGGATTGATTTTGTGGCTACACTACACCTACATAAAACTAAAATAGAACGGCTCTAAATAATCACTCATCCAATAATACACGTTAAATTCTCATTTTTATTGCTAATCTTTTTATGTTACTTGTCTTGCCCTCCGCACTACCATACGCATGGAGCCAAAAAAAATTAAAAATATATCACATTTTTCTTATATATACTAAATTTAGGGGCAATTACATCTACACCCTCTGTTAGATTCAAAAGTTGCAGATGTCTACCACCCAGATCAACAATTACATGAAAGTTCTAATCGATAAAAATCAATTACATCCAGGTCCACAAATTTGACTTTCAGCGAACTTAAGTCCGGAAAAGTCATTTCTACCCTTATTTGAATTTCAACTTTTGCATTGGCCAAACAGCCTTAAGTTTATCTTCCTTCAGAAATCTTATCGTCTTCTTCCTTGCTACTCCTCTCGCCAGTCTCCACCGTGAACCTCCACCGCACCACCAGTGTCATCTCTCTCCATTTTGAAATTCTTCCTCCCCGCCTCCCTCGTGCCTCCTCCATCTTCGACCTCCATTCGCCACAACTGCCTTAGCCGCCACCATTATCACCACCACTGCCATTCACCATAATCTCCACCCTCGCCTTTCACCACAGTCGACCAAGCCTCTGAATCCACCACTACCAACCTCTCTCCGCGGCGCCACCACCACCACTTAGCTCCACCTCGTACTCCATCTCCCATCACCTCTGGCCCTCTGCTCCCCAAGTCGGGTCCCAAATACTCAGTGTATTTCCCTAAAACCTTAACCGAGTCCAATTAAGAGAGAAAAATAGAAACAGTAAAAAATGAGATGATCAGCCACATGACATCAAAATGGGGAAACAAACCGAAGTGAGAAGAAAGAGATCAACAAAGACTATCAGTAGTACTCCATCGATTAATGTTGGAAAATCTACTCCATCATCCAAAGGGCAGAATCGTCACCTCAAACCTCCACCCCATGCTTGCCGGCGGCGCCGCGGTGGTTGATGCGATTGGGACCAGATTCAATCAGCTTGCTTCCGTCAATGGCGGCGGCGCTACCCTCGCCTTCACGGCCTTTGCTGGTCTCGCGATTGCCCTTGCCGTCTTCTACACCACTAGGTATAATTACCTCTATCAACCTAATCTTATTTACAAATCACAGTAGTAGTACTAAAACTTAGAAATGTATACTCATTGCTGACCAAAGCTCTTTAGAGATGCCCTATAATGAGTAATTTGTGCAGAAACAAGTTAGAAATTACTCAAAGTGTTTTCCTATGATTGTAATTGCTTGATTGAACTTCAAATCTTCATATTATATTCTACAAACAACTGAATTCTTCAGTAAAGTGATCACTAAGAATAAGTATGAAATTACTCGGAAGTATTTTCCTATAATTATAAATTTGTAATTACTTGATTGAACTTCAAATCTTCATAATATATTTTACAAACAAGTGAATTATTTAGTAAACTGACCGCTAAGAAGTGTAATGTTCAGAATGTTGTACAACTAGGAAGCAAAGTGATGTTAAAAATGTTGTACAAACCTTTTGAGTTTCCAGGAAGAGTATTTTTACAGAAATAACTCAGTGGAACTCAACAGACTGAAATAAGTTATAATTGAGTAATGATATTTTCCTATTCAGGATGGTAATTGCTTGATTTAATTTCGGGTCTTCATAGTATGATCTGGAAATTAGTTCATTAGTCTCAGCTCATCCATTACTTCACAGTGCCTGTCTATTGTTTAGGAAAGTTTAATCTTCATTTTCTTGAGGATTAGATGAAGTATTGCTTGTTTAACTTGTTGACTAATTACTTCACTTAGTTCATGCTGTCTATTCTATTAGATGGTAATCAGTTTCCATATATTTATTGGTTAGACCAAGCTATAGGATTCTAGGTTTTAATAGTTTTAATACTACTTTTCAGGGCAATTCGGTTTGAATACACCAATGTTGTTATGAGTGCAGAAGGTTTTTAATCCTGCCGAGAAACTTGTTTACTTTACTCCTTGAGTTTTTTATTCCAGGGATTCTGTTGTGCATTTCACAGTACTGATGAGTTTTTCTATACAGCTATAGACAGATTTTGGTGGTAACTTCTCCTTTTCTACAATTGTTTTTCAAAATGCCCGTACACTTGGTTTTTTAGCAGTAGAGTGTTATACTATAAGCAAGCATATGCTAGGGGATGGTTCTGGCTATCGAATGTGCCTGCAATTTGCTCAAGTGCCTTTTAGCAAATGGCAAGAGTTTTATCATGCCTTATACATCCCCCCTCCCCCACTGCTCCCCCTCTCCATATCCCCTCCTATTTGTAGGTGTGTGCTATCTGGTCAATTACTCATTAGCAACTTTTTTAGGATCCTTTGATCTGGGGGTGAAATGTTATGAAGGACTCAGAAATTCTGAACATTTGAAAATTTTCTTTTGCGAATTTGCCATTCTAAAATGACTTGTACTATTCCCTATCTTCTCTCTCTTTGTAGTGGATCTGAAAGCTAATTGTCAAATGTCAATTTGTCTTGATATTTATAGTTCTAATGATGATGGTCTGATGCTTTATTCAATGGAGCATGCCAAATAATAGTGCTCAACCGCGGTACAGACAATATGTTGTGTGTGTGCTTGACTTAATTACAATTTGAGTTTTTGCCAGGGAGATTTTTGTGCCTTCTGTTATTAATTTTGATGATACACTACATCTGTTCCTAAAAAGGAAAAACTTTACAAAAATTAATTTCTAAATATTGTTACTTTGTAGATAGCAATAAAGTTCTTTGGCTTTTTTTCAATGATATACTTATATTTGTAAATATATATTACTTGTCTTTTTTAAATGAAAACAGTGAGCTGGAAAATTCACTTTCACATCTTGCTATTCGAATAACATTGGTAACCTCCTTATAGAATGATCCAAAAGGTTCTGCTAAAAAAAAGTTCATTTGAATTTTGGCATCTCAAGAAAGATTTCTTTTCTTAAAGTTCCTTTCATGGTATATATTTATGTTGTCTGATTAATCAACCTTCTTCTGTTTTCATCATTGGAGAAGTACAGCGAGTGGATTCCAATGACAAAATCTTGCATGTCTTATATTTTACATGGTCATACATTGTTATCCAAGTACAAATGTATCATAAGTACTTTTATGCTTTACAGGAGTCGAAGCAAATCACCATGGTCGCGAAGAAAACGAAAACAAATTCTCTCACGTGAACAATGGAAATCAATGTTCACGCCAGATGGAAAGCTCCATGAGAATGGAGCGAGGTTTCTGAAGAAAGTTCGAAGTGGAGTGAGTCGCACTTCTATGTAGTTTCATTTTCATCTTCGCAGAACTTGAATTATGCTTTTTCCTGTCTTAAATGACTGACACTTTCCTTTTTTTTCGTGTTAATAGGGTGTTGATCCAAGTATTCGGGCAGAGGTTTGGCCATTTCTTCTTGGAGTGTAAGTCGGTTCATATTTTGGAACTTTATTGACATGCGAAAAACAAACAAAAAAAACTGAGATACACAGTTGTATAGACACATTGTGATATCCGTTTCTTCTTTGCCAATGTGCATAAATGACACTAGAAATATTTGAGGAAATGATTCTTCAAACAGCAATTATTGCTTTAACTGATTTGCAATGTTTTTCCATGTATCCGATTTGTGGACTGTTTACTTAAATTTCCAATTGTTATCATGCTTCGCTATCATCAATTGGTTTACGTTATAGGTGTGATGATTTGTTTTATCCTGTCAATTCATCACTGCATCCTTCCCTTAACCTCTGAAGCCCCTCGATGCGCCCTCATTTCATAATTCTTTCAAGAGCAAAAGGCATTTGCTTCTTGTGTTTATAGTAGTACCAGTTGCTAGTCTTATGGCTATGGTCACACACATTCTTTTGTCTGTTGTTTCTACTTTGAAGGAAAATATGTCAAGAGCACAAGTTGCGTGCCAGCTGCCTTATTCGTTCAGAAACTGTTTATTTTTTTATTATTATTTTTTTGAAACGGCTAAAGGTGACTCGAACCCCGGACCTATTGTTATTTATTATATTAAAGTAATGAATAAGGGCAATCCTTCTAATGGGGGATAGTCCAAATTCATGCCATATAAATTTCACTTGATATTCTTTGAACTCCGGCATGTAACACACTACATGAATTTCTCTATCATTTCCTGCTATTTATTTCAGTTGTGTGATTAATATATGGTGGTTGTTGTTTATAGAGAATTTATGCAAGTTCATCAACATCTCTGACTTTGTCAGTCTGTTTTTGCTATAGATTTCTTTTCAAAGATCAACTAGCCTATTGCAAAGCCATTTCTGCAATAACCGTTACTTTATTTATTCTGCAGCTATGACCTATCAAGTACTAAAGAAGAACGGGATGCAATTACAACTCAGAAAAGGTAATATCATGAACTTCAGTACAACTTTAACCTTTCAGGACAAAGAAATGCTATTACTGCCTGGCCTTCTAATTTGAACTTGACTCATGTCTCTTCGAACTGATTCATTGTGATGTCTGGGTTCAAACTTAATTATACACATCCTTGGCACCATGCTTTGCAGGGAAGAATATGAAAAGCTACGAATTCGTTGTCGCCGACTTCTCAGACAGAACACTGAACTCTTCAAGGTAACGAAAGCTGATGAACCTAAAAAACGTGATGGTGGAAGTCTTCCTGTAACCGCAGAATCTCCTGACTCAGAAGATGTGGACTCAAGGGAATTACTTTGTGGTGAGGTAGTGTTACAGTCTAATGACACAGACCAACCTACAAGCATGATGATGGATGGAGATTCTAGTTCAAAGAAAATCACTGATCCATCTGTCTCCTCCAATTCCGACTCCTCAGACTCAGACTCCTCAAATGCCCCTGAAGTTAGCGAATCTTTGAACTTCACAGAAAGCACTGAGGAAACTGATACTCACGGATCCTTAAATGAGGATTCATCTCCATTGGACACGGAAGCCCAGTCAGAACTCCGTAACTCTGAAGATTTCACTACATGGCAGCGAATTATCCGTCTAGATGCAATTCGAGCCAATGGAGAATGGATTGAATATTCCCCAGAACAAGCAGCAATATCAGATGCTAAGGCGCAACTTGCTGCCAATGATGTAGGATTGAAGGATTATGAGCATCTTGATTCTGGGAGGATCTTCCACGCAGCCCGTTTAGTTGCTATTCTTGAGGCCTATGCACTTTATGACCCGGAAATTGGCTATTGCCAGGGAATGAGTGATCTACTTTCTCCGATAACTTGTATAATTACAGAAGACCACTTGGCTTTCTGGTGTTTCGTGGGATTCATGAAAAAAGCTCGTCATAATTTCAGGCTCGATGAGGTGGGTATTAGGAGGCAGCTGAATACTGTTTCAAAAATCATCAAGTGCAAGGATTCTCATCTTTATAGGCACTTGGAGAAACTCCAGGCAGAAGATTGCTTTTTTGTTTACAGAATGGTAGTAGTTCTCTTCAGAAGGGAACTAACCTTCGAACAAACTCTGTGCCTTTGGGAGGTCATGTGGGCTGATCAGGCTGCAATTAGGGCTAGAATCGGGAAATCTGCATGGAGCATGATAAGGCAGCAGGCTCCTCCGACTGAAGATCTACTGCTTTATGCAATAGCAGCTTCAGTGTTGCAGAGGAGGAAGCAAATCATAGAGACATATAGCAGCATGGATGAGATATTGAGGGAGTGCAATGCTATGGCCGGTCATCTTGATGTTTGGAAGCTTCTAGATGATGCTCATGGTTTGGTGGTGAGACTCCATGATAAAGTAGAGACACCCTTATGATGTGTGTGAGCGGAATCCCACCTTAGTAATTATTGATGGCTTGTTACTTTGGGGGATTGCACCAAGGTTACAGGCTTACAGCGATAGGCTGCCTGGTTGGCTTGTTATGATGACTTGTACCCAATCCCAGCGGAGTATCAAAGACTTGATTTTACTAGCTATTAACTAAATTGTCGAACTTTCACCTGAGCTTCAATGGATACATGTAAGTAGTGAATTGGAAGAATTTCTATGATGACTACTATGAACCTAAATACTGACTGGTGGCATCTTTCAAGTTAAATTAGGAGGGTACGAATTTCTAACAGCTTACTAGAAATTGTTGTGCTTAAATTGGTGCATTTCAGTAAGATCTGATGCATCTAAAGTCTAAACACCTCCTGATAATTACCAAAAATATGTGTGCTACCTAAAAGGTTCTTTATCCAAGTGATCCCTGTACTTTTACTGAGTTGGGAGTCTAATTTGGAGAACTTCATATTGGCACAAGATGGTATTCACTCCGTCCCAAAACGTCACAATGTGTAATTTGTATCGAAATGGAAAATATTTACCTGCAGTTTACTTTAAAGTCAAAAAAATATGAAGTTCTATTGAATAGAGAAGACACCCAGAAAGAATTAACATCATGACCTTTAGACATTTCGAACTAAGAAGTATTCAGAAACCAATAGACGCAATATACCGGGATTTGTAAGCATTGCAAATTTTAAGCATTATCCATCAAAGTGATGACCGGGATGCAATTACAACTCAGCAAAGGTAATATCACGATTCGCAAACTTCAGTACAACTATAAGGCAACTGATGACACATAAAAAAAGAAACCCATAAAGGGCAATAATACATATGTTACGACAGTTCATAAGAGCTGTGTCATGATAAAAAAAGAATAGACCAAAGGTAACCAACACCATTTTAAATTTTAGCACATTCAGTCTGGAATGAGAGAAATGGTCAGAGATCTCCGTTCACTAACCGACAACAAAATTATCTTAAGGATAAATTCTAACTCTACTTGATCATTTCTCCTTGGTGTAGAGTCGGACAGCGAAGGCCAAACCCAAGATCAAGAGAGGCACAAGGAACTGCAAAACCTTAATCGTGAACTCAGAAGTCTTGTCTTGATTATATGAAGGATCGTTAGGGATGTAAGTGCGTTTCAGGGGAACAGTAGCTTTGTCTATCTCGCCAATGTAATATTGGTCCAACATGTCCCTGGCATTGTCACTGTGACCAACATCTTCGAAGTCGGTGGTTGCATCTTTTCCTGCAATAGTTGACAATGCGTGTTACAATTTCTGCACACGTACACTTATGTAAAGATGAGTTACAAAATGAATTGGACCAATGAAATATTACCTGTTGCAGATAGCAAAACTTCATCACCTCCAGGATGGTCATCCATGAATGGGGTAATATCATAAACCTGAAAAAAGAAATAAGAAAAGAAAAAGACGTTCACTTGTCATGGACTTGGCACAAAACGATTAACAAGTTGTATACTATCCCAGAACACATGCGCACAGCTTTAGTGAAAAGGAAAAAAGAATATAAACACAACAAAATGTTTCAATCAAGAATTTTATTAGTATAGTTTATCCCATTCCCATAACCAACTTGATGGTGAATCAGATATCTCAAATAACATAAACAAGATAGCTTGCACATATCCATAACCAATCAAAATGTTTCAATCAAGAATTACGGTTGATAAATGCATGGCAAAAAGAAGAGGTAAAAGTTTTAAGCCGAATATGTGGAACCATAACTTGAGCATCTTATACATAGGAATCCAAACAAACTAGAGCATTACACTGTTGAGTGTTGTCTTCTTATATTCTAAGGCTCTAAACTAACTAGATCCTACACTGTGTTCTTATGATAAGACATGAATCTCTCAAACTCCAATGATTTGAGAAGAAATGAAATACTCACTGTAGAATCTAGATCGAATCAAATAAGCTAAGCACGATTCTCAGGACACTAGATCCCAATTCTATACTAGATAGCAGATATCGATCATTAAAAAATAGGCTTAGATCCTCATCATGACTACAAGTCTACAACAACCAATTTCTCATAAAAGCATCAAATCTGAATAACCAGTGTCATGATAGAAAATTGATCTCACTCAAAAAATAGAGATACATGATTGGGAGATCCGATCTGACCTTTCCGCTGATAATGAGCCAACAATCCTTGGTCTTGTTATGCTTGGCAACATCCTCGAACAAGAGAACCTTCGGATCGGAAGCCATTTCCTTAAAACCACAACAGAATTCACCAATCAAAACCAAAAATCTCACTAAAACTATCGGTTTCAAACTTTCAACAGATAGGTAGAGATACTAATTAATAGTACTAATAGATAGTAGAGCAAAAGTGAAAAGGTAGGTAGATTGGAATATTCATCGATCGAGAAGAAAAAGACTTACGAGTGATGAGAGAGAGAGGAAAGTAGCTAACTTTTCTCGACCTTTTCTTTTCTTTCTCTCTCAGATTTGCAGCTCCAAGCAAGTGATGGCATCAAAATGATTAGCAGTCCCAAATTTATAGACCGGTTTGGTTTGATTCGGTTCGGTCTAATCTGGAGTGCGATGACAATTCGACCACCCATCATTGCCTGGAAACCCCACCTAACAACCAAACCAACAATTCATTTTCATCCCCAATAATCAATATCATCATTTCTCAACGACAAAAACATGCTTATTATGAACCCATTCTATATTGCTCAAGGTATAAAGTTTTATTAACCAGATGGAAGCTTGGATCAATGGTAGTTTTTACATACTCGTTATTAGTGAATGACTCGTCGACTAGGGGTAGAACTCAAACTCAAAATAAAATTTATAATACATCGTAGCGTGTCGAAATTTATGAACAGATTATACAATGTGAAAAATAAATATCTTTTCAACATTGTATCAAATGTCATAAATACATATAAAGAGAGTGCCAAATGTGAATTAATTGAATTGAACACGGTCATATATATTGCAATAGGTGTTAAAATAATTTCCTACATATTGTACACATGAATGACAAAGCTACTTCTTAACTTGTTGAACACGATTATAAATCATGTTGGTTGTAGTGTCATATATTTTACTCTCTTTGTCGCAAGTTAATACCTTCAATACTCTCTCATGGCAACTCTAGAGAGAGCAGCATATGAACTGACTATGGTTAGATACGGGTGAGGGGTAGAGGCCGACATGTGGGAGATGGTAGAAGCCATTCGAGTGGAAATTTAGTATGGAGTGAAAATTCCAACCCATGTGGGCATGAACTAGAGACTTTGATACCAAGATAGAATTCAATCTCACCTAAAATCTCAAACTTGTAGAGAGATGTAGAATCTAACCATTTATATTGATACTCTAATAGGAGAGATTGCTCATTAGAGCATTACTCTTGTTTATGGTCATATCGAAATGCAATAGATGCATATGGGGAACTATCTCATATAAATTGGTACGGAACTTCGTCTTGTCAGAGGGGCTTATCATCTTTAATTGGAATATAAAGATGGTAACTATGAGCCTTGTGCTATTAATAATATGTTTGCCTCAATAATATGTTTTCTAAGTTAGTAACTATGATCCTTGTGCTATGAATAAATATAAACTTTGATCAAGATCCTGAAATCATTATCACGCACTTAAACCGCAGGACGACCTCATGTTTAGGGAATTCATAACAATTAATTTTGTTGAAACATTCTACTGTAAAATTTAATATATTTTTGGTGGGTTGAGATATGCACTCAGGAATCGATGTATGCTTGCAATTCAAAAATACAATTAGAATTATACTTATTTGGGTAAATTACATCCAGTACCCTTATTAGATTTCTTATTACACATGGGTACTCGTTAGTTAAAGAATAACATGTAAGTCCTGATTGATAACATGTAATTACATCCAAGTTCACGGATTTGACTTTTGACAAATTAAATCAATGAAAAACTATTTTTACCCTCATTGAATTATCAACTTTTGAAATTGACCAAACAGACTTAACTTATGGGTAACACGTGCACGACACATGTGCACCTGAATGTACAATATTTAACATATATTTAGATGTAATAAAAATTTGACCGTTATGTTTGAAAAACCAGTCGTTGAAAGTTGGTTGGGGACTTCTTATACACCATTTGTTTTTCGAAAATGTTGTTTTTGTCCGCTGAAAATTGCATAATTGAAATATGAGTTCGAATATGGATGGTTTTGGTGTTTCCGTTGTTTGTAGCGATGGTCCGAGCAATGTTATTATTCGTCCAATTTGTAAGAAATCAAGTTGCCGTAAGAAGACTATTCGTGATAAGAAGTCTCAACCTAACTATGGAAGATTTTATTGGAGTTGTGCAATTCATGGCTGGTCCGAATGGTGTCATAAGTCGGATCAAATGTGCAAGAACTTCAAAGGGGAGATTTATAAATGCCCAACTGTTGTGTGAATTTATTCAACCACAACATCAACAAAATATGCAAGAAGAAGTAACAAGTGTTCGAACTATGGAAGACAGAAGACAGAAGAAGAGAGTCCTCACTACTGAAGACAAATATGTTAGCATACTTGTATGCCTAAATCAACTTGCATTGTATCTGATAGTGCAAATTGTAAAAGCATTCATATAGTTCAAGCTAGTACTAATTGTAAGAGAAATAACATATGTATTGACCTCAATTTTCAAATGCAACAAGGTTTCAATACAAATTCAGTAGCAGAATACTAAACATCCAACCAAAATGTGAGTTTGAAACAAAAGTAATCTAGATAGTCTAAGGAGTACTGCCAAACTAAGAAGCCATCCCTCTTCCCTTGCCTCTACCACTTTCAGTTGATCTTCCCCTTCCTCTTCCAGTTCCAGTTGGCCTACCTCTGCCCCTTGATGAATTTTCAGATGTTTTCCTTCATGTGCCACTTCCACTAGAACTACCACCTCCTCTTATTGTGCCACTTTCACTAGCACTACCTCTTCCTATGCCATTTCCACTAGCACTGCCATCATCTTCCCTAAGTATTTTTTTTCCAACTCTGGAAGTTACACTTGCAGTCTACATGCCAATAACAAATAACATTTTCAGCCTAATATTGCACAAACTGACGAATTGCTCTCTTGCTCTAATATTGCAAAAAATAAAACTGAAATGACATGCTCTATATTGCACAATCCAACTGCATGAACTAAACATACTTGCAAAAACCAAGTAAATAAACTGAAACTGACATGGTCTAATATATGAACTAACCAACTGCAAAAACCAACATGAACTTATAAATTAAATAGAAGTAGCCAATCTTACTTCAATTTGTGGCTTATTGTTATTTGACTGATCATGTGTTTCCTTATCTTCATTATCATCTTTGTTCTGCATGAAAATAAAAAAACATAGGTGAGCAGAAGAACCAAAGAAGGAAATAGGAAACTAATTGCAATTGTTTAATATTAGGCTCACCAAGCTTGGGCATTTCATACAATTATGCCCTCTTACACCACACAAACTACACTTACATGGTCTCCTAGACTTGTGCACAAGAACCTTTGGCTTACTTGGACCTTCACTAAGATGTTTGATCCTAGATACAGGTGGCCTGCCAGGTGGCCTCAACACATCAAGAGGTGAACATTCCTCCTCAGTTAAGTCATTAGGCCAAAATATGTATTGTGTCACAGGTAGGATAAGCATATCATATGCTTTATTAAAGGCAGCCTTGGTATGGCTGTCACTGATGAAATTCTCTTTATCTTCACTGTTAAGATTGATAACCACCCATGCATGCCTACATGGGATCCCATTTATATCCCACTTTCTACATTCACATGATCTAGTTTGCATGTTCATAACAAATGTGTATGAGTAGTGAAGAACCTCATACACATGTCCAGCCTCTGAAAGAAGCCTACACCTTCTGGATTGGTCATGGCTCTCATTCAATCTCTTTAGAACCCTTGGCATGACAACTGACTAACAAGTAAGACCCTTCTTCCTCCTAAATGTGACCCTCTGCATTACTTGAGTTCTCAGTCCCTACACAGAAACCAGGGTCCATTAATTTGAGGTATTAAACAAAAAAAAAAAAAGAACTACCAATAATGAATCACTTACCTCCATAATGTTAAGTATTGAGAACCCTCTAACAAGTTTCTACCCAAGCATTAAAACTTTCACTGCAGTTGTTGGTGACATGATCAATCTTGGGAGTAGGATCATATGCATGTCTTGCCCAATATCCAATGGGGATATTTTTGAGATAGTTCCAGGCAGGTTCACTTGCAGCTTTCATCTTCATCATTGCCTTATTGTGACCATATGAGGTGTAGGCAGTTGAAGCTTACCAATAGTACTTTTTAAGATCAACACTCCCCCATTTCAATTTGAAATTGTCATAAATGTGTTTTGCACATTTTCTATTTATGACATGGGGAGATTTTTCTTCAATAATAGGTACCAAATGAGAAGAAATGTTAATCAATCCATAAGAAACAAATTAAGAGTTACAACTGGAAGTAAACAAAGTGTTACTTTTTGTCTATCACCCATAAAGTGCCAATGTTTATCAGCATCAAAGGGACCAATGAATTGAGCAAGGCAGTGTATAAAGAACCCCCATAAATCCTTGCACTCAGGCTCCACAATGGCCCAAGCTACTGGATATATCCCAAAACCTGCATCAGTTCCTACTGCACTAAGCAAGTGGCCACCATACTTGCCTCTGAGATGACAATCATCAAAAAATAAGAATGGGAAGCATCCATTAAGGAATCCCCTCTTCAATCCCTCTAAACCACAGAAGAATCTTTGCAATAGAGGTGGTCTTTCATAGATGGTTTGACAGTAATCTCCACAGTAGAACCAGGATTGGTCCTGAGGATCATCTATTTGTACTTTGGTGCAAGCTTAAAAGCTTCTGCAGGTTTCCCTCCCAAGATCTCCATTGCTTTCAATTTGGCTCTGTAGACTTTTATATAAGGAACAATAACTCCAAGCTTCTTATTCACCCATGTTTTCAACTTTTTTGCACTCAAGCTGGGATTCTCCCTCAAAAGTTCTAGTAGCTTACTAGCTACCCAATTGGAATCTACTTGCTTGTGATCAACCTTCCTAACACACTTGTGACCTCCATTGTAACTCCTAATCATGAAGAAGGTTTCATCATCCAAAACACCTGCAAAATGAAAGAGTAAGTATGCAACTTATGTTGAATTTCCAAACATGAAATAATAAAGTTAAATGTTACCTGCATGGAGTCTCCGTGGACAACCTTTGCCTCCACATTCAGCATTGTATCTCATGGTATCATTCTTCTTCCTCACCAAATGGAACCCCACATAAATCACAAACTCCTTCACTCTTCTCCTTAGCTCTGCCACACTGCCAAAAACATCCCCTACTTTGAACTCCATGTCCCAATCACCATTGTTTTCTTCAAACTCATCACCAATCCAATCATCATCAATGAATTCACCTACATCTTCTTCAATTTCAACATAAGCATCATCATTTAACTCATCATCTGCATGTACATTAGGAGCCTCAATCTCAGTCTCAACATTTATCTGAGGCTCTTCACTCCCTCCATCATCAACATTCATTTCCTCAAATATGCCTCCACTTGTACCTGCCTTATCACCATATGTTGGTGCTTTCTTATCATCCTTAGGGTCCTCTTCATCATCACTTGAACCATCATACACAATCCTTTTAAAACCTATCCCTTCATCCTCACTATCATGCTCATAATGGAAATTAAGCTCCTCACACTTCCAATCAAACACCTCCCTATCACCATCACTCTCATCATTCTCTACAACAGGGTCACCTCTATGTTTTGAACCTCCAATTTCAGTCACATCATCAGCATGTGCCACATCATCCTCACTCTCCACAGTAGTTTCATTCTCACTATCAACACTAGTTGTATCATCATCCAAACCTAAGTACTCACTATCACTACTAATGCCATCATCAATTTCATCACTCTCTCCCTATCAATCATTTTTCCCTTATTCAACCTTATCCACTCTTCCTTCTTTCTTTGGATATCATCTTCATTATCCAACCAATCCTCTACAAATACCTCCTCCTGTATTGGTTCTTTACCAATCCCTTCACCTGGTTGTTTCTTTGAACCATCAACCTCAACGGTATTCTCCATACCAACCTGATTTTGTCTCAAGATACTAGTCAATAAATCATCAAACTCATCATCATTAACATGAGGCTGATTGTACAGGCCTGATTGGAGTTTGTACCATTTGGTTGGGAATGTATGAACTAGACTGAGGCTGATTTGGAGTTTGTGCTGCTTTGGATGGTGTTGCTTGTCTAGGTGGGGTACTAATTTGTTGTGCATGTGGTGGGGATTGATTTGCATGCATTTGTTGAGTGGTTTGAGTAACTGGGTGTGGTTCATCATCAGTTAGTCCACAAATGCAGGGGGTCTTTAGGATAGGTTCTTGGGTGGTTGTCTTGGTTTACATCTCCTAAACAAGCACCTCCTAGTACTAGCTTCGGCACCAACATTACTACCAGTGGGTGGTGCATACTCAACATCCATTTGTTCAAGTACATGTTTCTTGGTAAATGAGGTATCAATGGCTAAAGGAGTAGGTTCAATATCAGTTATATAAATGTGTAAGTCAATTTTCTTTTGTACCCTATTCATATCAAACATAAGCTTCAAACTCCTATCATAAAAAATCTCAATAGTTTCAAAAATTTTCTCAACATATGCCACCATACTAAAATGCAGTGTACCATCACTATTTTTAAGAAAAACATTAACATCCTTAGACAATTTCGAAAATGAGTACCTTCTGAAATCAACGTCGACAAGTATAAATTGTTCTTTGCCAAAGAACACCCTAATGTCATAATTGAATCCAGGCTTCATGACACTGCAACATTCATACAACCAACAACAGAGTTACTAACTTGCGAACCAAAATTTCAGAAAAAAACCCTAGCCTAAATTTCACACCATCTCATAACATCATTATCGACTAGAACACATGAAATTATGATCATCCAAGTCATAAAACACCACTTTCACAACAAAAAGTTAAAAATTAAATTTTTAAAAACCAAAACATGAAACCTAACCTTTCTGCCGGCTTCATTCTTCTCGAACAACAACGACGATGGACAATAGAGTCCAAAAATGTGCACTTTTAGCCGTTTACAGTGAGAATTGAGCTTCTTTAATGGAGATTTTGTGTAGTAGCAACGACACTATTGAGGGGAAAACGAAGGATTAGTTTTGGCGGGTGGAGGGATTTTTTTTTGACAAATGAATTGCCTATTAGGTTAAAGATGGGTAAAGATAGCTAAGGCCGTGTTTAGTTTCTCCTTAATTTACTGTATTAGCTTATTTGGTCAACGAATTTTCACCAAAATGGACCTGGATGTAATTGTTTGACTAACGTGTGCTCAAATGCAATTCAGGCATCTAACATGGGCGGTATATGTAATTGATCCTATTTATTTTTAGTCAACAACCTACAAATTAACAAAATAGCATAAAGTTAACTTTGGATGTCGTTCTTCCCGTACACTTCATATAAGAACAAGCAAATAACTGAAGTATTTATCTATGCAAAAAGCATACATATGGATTATAATGGAATTGGATATACTATATAACATGCTTAGTTACTTAGTAATAGCTAGAAGAATCGCATTTTCGCTGTATGAGAAGTTGTTCTTATGACCCAAGTTCTTATTATGTTCAAGGGAATGAATGACATATTAAGTAGCAACGTTGATCCTTTGATTCAACTCCTTCATAATAAAGAAAACTTGTTAATTAAGGATCCGCTTAGAACTTTTGTGCTATTTAGAAACTTAGAGCTTGAGTCGCAACAATAAGCTTGAGTGAGTAAGTAGGTTTGAAGACTTGTATGCTTTGAATTGTATTGTTTTCTTGGTGTGTCTTTCAAACATTCTAAGTGGTGATATTAATAGTTGAAAATCATCCCATTTGAATAGTATCCTTTATGGACTATGGAATTTAAATTATTGATATATGATATAGTACTTGCAACGAGCTTTGTCTCTTTACAAAGGATTTCCTCTTTTTGTTCAGACATCTTTGTCTGCATAATTACATCAAACTATTTTTCATGTAATCTCAATGGATATGTGCAAGCTATCTAAGGCTTTACACAGTCCTTTCTCAGATATCTCTTATGAAACTTGTCTTCTGAAGACACGTATTTCCTTCAAGGATGTAGCATAAGTTATATGGGGAAACTTTGCTCCTTAGTCAATCTTGTGCAGTTGATTTGACCTTCAATATTTGAGCTCTTCCTGCTGGATGCTTATTTCTTGATTTTCGTCAAATATATAAACAATTACATTCTTAGACCTAAGGTCCTATACAATATTTACTAGATTATCATAATTAGTAATCTTCTTCTTTTACAATATTCAAGTAAACTACGAGTATTTGTTACCTTTATAAACTAAGATTAGTCATTAGGTTGTCGATCAAAACCTAAACGGATATTTATGAACATCACCTACTAGTATTTTAATATTATGTTACATAGTATGACTAGTCACATTAATTAAAAAAAAAAAAGAGTTTAGATTAAAGCTAGAATTTTTTTAATACAAAAACTTGTGAAAGTCCTAATTTTTGTGAGAATTTGAAAGTCCTGCAATTTGTATACTAATTGTGCTGCTTTGTGTGTAAATTGTTGATTTTTATATATTTGTAAATTATGTATTGTTGTATACTAATTGTGCAGCCGAATCTTTTTGTGTAGGACCCTCAGAACTTTCCGGACTCTCAGGAGAGTTTCTTTTTTTTTAATGGTTTAGATCACAATACTAATGTAAGTAAAATGTGACGGTACTAAAGTTATATTTGCACAAGTATTATAGTTTTAGCTCGAACATAAATATTCTTACTTAGCATATATTGATACTGCACCATTATGTTAATAGTAATGAATCATGACCATTATACAGATAGAGTACTAGAAAGTCAATGCACACCCACAAAGACAACAAAAAAAAAACAAGGAAATAATGTATTGGTCAATTAATGTTCTTGTATCTTACAATATAATATATAATGTGCTCGCCTTTTACAATGCAACATATCATGTGCTCGTCTTTTACGATATTAATCACTACCTTAAGCGTAAAACCAATACATTTGGCTTTAAAGTTGGACCTTGACAAAGCCTTTAATAGGACATAATGGTCCTTCTAATTTTTTTGTGTTGCTAAAATTAGACTTAATTAACATGCTTTGCATCAGCTTTGTGACTTATTCGGTTATTTTAAATAGGGGCCAATTTGATCATTTAAAACCAACTAGGACATTTGTAAAGGCGATCCCATTTCTTTATTTTTTTGCATTCATGCATTTATTCTTTACCCAAGGGAGCAATTGGTAGAGACATTCTACTATGCGTGAAAGTGAGCCTTAGTGCTCTGCTATTTCTCACCTCTTATTTGCCAATGACACCATAATTTTTTTTCAGGCCACTGTTGAGACTCTTGATGTTGTATCAAAGTCTACATACTAATAATGATCTCGCATATGGTAAATAAAAATTGACTTTATCTTACATACTAACAATGATCTCGCACCTGGTCAATCAATTGACTTGGGCGTGTTCACTATTAATTTTAGTAAAAAACACTAATAAAAGAATTTTTTTTGATATTTATCGCACTCTCTCAATGTGCAAATAGTGAATAAGCATGAGAAATACTTGGGCCTGTCTACCACTATGGGCAAAACATAATAGAAAAGATGTTTTGAGTGGTTACAAGATAAAATTAGAAAAAAGGCATAACTACAATATGTCTTACAAGCAATAACTACCTATGTTATGAGTTACTTTTTAAGTTGTCTGATTATCTCATATGTGATCTTGAATCTCTACTTGTTCACTTTTGGTGGAATGATGATGGCAAACATAAGATATACTGGTGAATTTGTAAATCATGACAGAAAATAAGAGTGATGGTGGTCTAGCTAGCTAGGACTTAGAAACTTGCATGCTTTCAATTTGGTTTTATACTTTACTTAAAAGATAAAGTTGGCGCATTATTGAATTTTCTAATTCGTTTTTTTATCATGATTTTCAAAGTAAAAATATTTCTCAAACTCTTCAATACTTGTCTTATCATGATTTCTAAAGTAAAAATATTTCCCAAACTCTTCAATACTTGTCCCTAAAGTTGATTGTCCCTAAAGTTGATTCTTACTTTACTGAAACGGTTAAGATTGCAACTCATATACCAACACCTCTTAAACCAACCGAGGATCTAACTCTGCACCTCCTCCTTACCACTCTAGCTCCATTTCATTGCACCAGCCTCCAGAATTAGTCAATTAGTCAATGAAGGATTATATGGAGGGTTGTTGGGTTGAAAACGTGAAAGTATTGACATTTGGCAAGATAAATGGATACCGGTTAATATTTCTTTTAAACCAAAAAATCTGGATCTATATCATGAAGGCCCCCTAAAGTTTCTTTTCTAATCTACCATATTGTCACGGGATAAAACTCTAATTCGTAAAAAAATTTGACACGTGTGATATTGGACTAGTTCGCCTCAATCTAGCTAGTAAGCCTTACTATCAGAGTGATTAAGTGTGTAGTACGTAGAGAGTTATAAAGTTTGCAAGAGTACTTGTGTATTTGCTTAATAGTTCAAAATGGATGGACTGCCTATTTATACATATATTCACCTCCTTAATAGAATGGTTGAGATCTATCTAGGTTATTCTATATCTAAATTCTTCTACTATGTTCATCTATCTACAAGCTTGTACACTTCCACTACATACAAGAGCATTCTAGAGAATGTTTCATCCTCCATGGACTCAGGAACATTCTAGAGTATGATTAATCATTGAATTTGGGCCTTGAAAATGCCTGGACTTGGACCGCAATATTGTTGGGCCGTGACAATATGCTTGAACATGTTGGTGAAATAGTAGTATGTTATATAGAGAATCAACGGTGTAGATTATTTTGTCAGTTAAGTTTGTTATAACTGCACTCGAATGTCTATGTTCTGCAGTTTAAGCGTGCAAGTTTGTATCAACAAATTAAAACAGTTAATCCCGATTTATATAAATTGTTGGTGCGGTTATTCAGTAGACATCAACACCAATTTTTGGCCTCAATCAATCACTTTCCAATTCTGAAAGATTTCTATTGCGAATTAATTAGGGTTCTAAACAGTTTGAATTGATGATCATCTCAATTGACCTTTGATTCGTTGCATGATTCCCATAATCTATTTAAGATTGATTACTAAAGATTTATATTGTTCCACCGTGCAATAAAATCGATTCGTTTGATCCAAAACACATTATATCATTGTTGTGTTGTTTATTACTTTTCTTCATTTTTGATTCAATTGTTTTTGAATGATCCTCGTTCATCTATTTACAAATTAATATCATATTTGGAGTAAAAAATCCAGATTTGAAGCCCACCTCCCTATCGAATTGGAGCATTATCGACTCGCCACTAACCCAAATTGAATTAGCACGTCGAGATTAACATTAACCCCTCAACTCGAGTAATTTGTTCCTAAACACAATTAATGCAGACGCTCAGTATCACTCTCTCTCATATCACCAATAAACGTATCGAATTCTCCCTCTCTCGTCCTCTCTGCAACTCTGCAACACATTTTACGCGAAAAAGGACTTCACGTTCATCTTGTGTGTACTCACAGAAAAAGCTCTAGCTTCTGTTTCTCTCTATTTTTGTTTTTGTCTTTGTTCATTTACATCTCTGTTAACGACATTAATGTTCTCCTCAGAGTAACAAAACCAGTAGCAGCTCAAATCAATCAATGGACCATTCGAAAATCAATCTCAGTACCGGTCCTCCACCAATGCCAATGCCGGAGAATTACGACCTCATGCCCTTGAAGAAGCGCTTCATGTTGCTTTTCGCCAACCGTCTTATTTCCTTTGAAGGCAACCAGATTGGACTCCCTATGTCAGTCTTCTCTCTTTGCTTGCCTTTTCCTTCCGCTATCTCTCTGTATCTAGGTTTATTGTTATCATCAACCTTTTGTTATTCTGCAGAATTGCTGGTGGTATTAACGGAAGTTCGTCGCAATCACAGGTATGGATGTTATTATGTTTTATATGCTTCATCTGATTTGAGTTGTGTATCAGTGAATAAGCAACACAGTGTATTGATTGAAGGGATTTTTGTTTTTTTGGATGTTGTTTGTGGATTTCGATGCCCTATTGACTGTTTGTTTGTACCTGCTGCCCATGAAAATTGGGGCTAGAAGCATTTTCTACTGGAGTTCTACAAACACATTCTGATTTAGATCAAAACACCTTACAGTTGGTTACGTTAAGCAAAAACTCGTATAAGTTGCTTTTAAATCACCCTCAAGTCCTTAATCACTATAGTTTATCATAATAATGCTACATTGCCTTTTCCAGTAATTTAGTTGAAACGGAGCATGTACTTGTTTGAGTTCCGCAGCGGTTATTATATAAAAGACTGCGTATCTGCAGCTGTACCACATTTTTAGAGGAAATAAGGTTAGATCTATTTTTGGTTGCTTTGTGAGATGGATTGCTGAACATCGTCATTTTCTGGCATAACCATTGATGTGCGTTGTGGTCCTTATTTAAAATTTAAGCTACACACCTGGGGATGATTCTTACAATTTCATGGATTACAGATGAGATGGTTTTGGGGTCCCCTATAAGTCTATAACACATCACACGAGAAATTAGTATAGTAGTCTCCATTGCAGTATTCTCTCATGTGTACCGTTATTGTCGGCTGTTCACCTGTTCCATTTTTTTTTCTCCAAGCAACTTGTATTGTAGATGCATAATTTGGTCCATATTATTTCAGTAAGGATGAGCACTCTTTAATGTATCACAATAAGTTATTCAAGTGCATTTGTTGTATCGTCACTTTCCAAATCTTAATACTTTTGCAGTCTGGTTGCTCAGTTGAAGAGAAGATGATGGGGACTATCTCAACCAAAGAAAAGGGTAAATAGGTTATATAGTATCATTTTCTAATAACGTTCACAAGAACTTTGAACGACACATTCTATAGCTTCACCATCTGCTGATGATATTATTAACTTAAAGGACTACCTATGCTACTATATTTTCGCAAATTACTGATGATATGAATAAAAAAGACAGGGCAACTCATGCTACCTTACAAACAGTAGAATCTTAACAAGAAAGGACATCTAATGCTACCTATTATCTTCCAAATGTAGGTGAGTCAGTCGGTTGTAACAAACAAGGAATTCAAGCTCCTAACCTCATGGTGTCAAGTCAGACTGCTCCTACTTCTGTTGGCAGTAGTTCACTTCACCAATTATTATCTCCTAAACATCAAAAAGTTCACCTTGAACCTGAGATGAGCGCAGAAGACGTTGATCATTTACCACTAACAGTACGGCTGAGGAGGCTTACAAGGTTTATTTGTTTATTATCCCATCATATATGTTTCTTGCTATACAGATTTGATTGTAGGCCATAATAACCCCTAACAGTACGGCTGAGGAGGCTTACAAGGTTTATTTGTATATTTATATGGCTGTGTTTGATCCCATCATATATGTTTCTTGCTATACAGATTTGATTGTAGGCCATAATAACCCCTCTGCTAGCTTCCTTACTTGTTACATGTTTTTTGCTTTTATTTTTATTTTTTTGAATTAAAGGCATTCTGTCTATCTTATTTTTATTATATTTTTGATGGAATACACCGCTACACCATCATAATACAAATACATTTTTTATTTGATAGAACCATCGTACTTTCTCCGTATGAGCTTTTCATTAATGCTTCCGCATTCTTTCTTTCTCATCGTACAATGGTGTTAACTCTTCCTCCTAAGAACTGTTCTGTGAGGACAGTGATTTATTTATTTGAGTATGTATGCTAAACCCAAGAACTCTGTAAACCAATGTGATTTTTATCTCTTCGATGCCAATGTCTTGGTTTTACGGATATAAAACTAATTTGTTTTCATTCTTTCCTTAAATTTTGCAGGAAAACTTTGGGACCGGTGGAAGTATTACAGGAGGTACTCTCTTTTATCTGATGAATTGGTCTGCAGTTCCACTGCTTAATGTGATTAGTTCATTGTAATGAAACCCTCCGTCTTTTTACAAATTCCCAGAACTATTAAATGTTAATGCAGTGATATAGGTTCCTCCTTTGATAAAGCTTCTGTAGTATAACCTCTGCAATGTTTCCTATGCCATCTCCATACAAAGTAGCTTTAGTCGTTAGCGATGAATGCTATCTTCATTTAAATGGCATTATACGTGAGGCACTCCAACTCTCCAGACCAGCATTTCTTAGATAATATGATTTATAACACACATTTCAAACAGTCAATGTGAAATGTATACACGGACAGTACTAACCACTGTGTTGGTCATGCTGGTGCTTTGAATGGATTAGTTTTAAATCATGATTTTAAACTTGCCTCTCATTATGTAGACTTGTGGTGGTCTCTGACCTGTGCTCAGATAACAAAAGATGACACATGCTGCACCAAATCTATCTCCTGTTCTCCCGTGATATCGTCTTGAATTTCCCTTTCTTTTGTGGAGATACATCTCTTCTTCCTCCTCTCTCCCACCATTGACTTTCTAACTTGTTCTCCATCATCAACACTAAGAAGTCTCCTGACTTTATCTGTTTGCTAAAGAAACAGAGCAATCTCCAACTGAAGTTCATTTGGTTTATTTCTGTAGTTTATTTTTTATTTTTTCATTTACCAGTTTGCTAATCCTCACAGGAAAACTATTCTGGAATATCTCCATCTTCTGCAACAAGACATCATCAAATTACTGGGACAGGAAGAGAACTGACATTTGGTGATCAAAGGCACTCAACAGATTATAACCAGAATCACAAGATTCACAGGAATTCAGAATCAGGATCAACTAAGGGTTTTGTGAATCCAGCAAGTAAAACAACTCGTCTATCCAAAACATTATGTACTGAAGATTCCTCGCGCATTGAGCGAAATGATAGGATGCACTCTTCCAAGAAAAATCACTATAAAGGTGAATCTAACGGTAGAAACACTCACCTATCTCCTGAGACTAGGACTGTGCAATATGATGCAGCACAAAAATGGCCGAATATCAAAATTGAGCCAGAAAATGACAATGAAATTCAGAATTGCAATCAACTTGCTCCAGCACCAGCGGTGAATATCAAAGTAGAACCATCAAGTTATGGTGAACTGCAGCTCCCAAGTGCAACACCAGTGGGCCAAATGTCCTCTTTAATTCTTCCGGAGCCGAAAACTGAGTTTGAAATTCATGGTGATTTCCAGGATGACAAGTTAGATCATCTGCTGCTGAGGGAAAGGATGAGAATGTTGTCACCAAAAAATGGATCATGTTTTAATGTTTCCCAACATTTAAAATGCACGGACCATGTTGAATCGTCTTTCAGTTTTAAGCGACCTGCTGCAACACCTGCTCAATCACTGAAAATCAATCGCCCAAGGAAAAGGCGAAAAACTGTCACGTATGTTGTTATTTCATACTCCTACTTAATTATTGATTTTAGCTAGGCGATGCTCAAAATCCAGTTTGGCGCTCATTGCAGGGACTCAATTGAAACTGCCATGGAGGAAGATGCACCTGGACTCCTAAAGGTATTTATGCGGATTTGAGCTTTTTTTCTTAACTTCTTTCAGAGTGGGTTGCCTTCTGATAGTTCACTGATGGACAGGTGTTGATTGACAAAGGTGTTTCAGTAAATGAAATTAAGCTTTATGGTGAACCAGAAAATAATGATGCCTTGGATAATACACAAACTGAAGACTGCTTTGCGGAGCTTGAAGAGGTTATATCTAAGGTAGTGTTAGGACTAAGGATTATGATACTTAAGTTTCCCTTAGTTTGATTCCTTGTTTACTATTCTTGTTTCCTTTTACGAATGCATTATTGAATAGATAGTCAAAGCATGCAATTATCTGTCAGCTTAGGTCCTAAGTAATCATGGTGCGGTGCCGAAGGGACAGTCGCACGGGAGCCTCTCCTTGTAGTGAGGTGTTTGTGTGTGGGGCTTGGATGCATTTGCCTTAACAAAAGAAAAGAAAAAGTTTGGTGTGAATTTCGAGAACAAATTTGGATGTATTGTATTGACTTAACCTGTCATTTTATCCAGCTTGTAATGCTTGCTTATCGTGATTATCTGTTCTGTAGAAAATCATATGTTACAAGTAATATGTGGGCATAAAGTAACAGAGACAAATAGTAATTTACTACTTTGACTTAGATTCATAGTTGTATTTGTTATTCTATTTCGTACCCTACTACTAGTGAGAGGCAATCATGTTATATACCAAATTTCTCTTGTTTGCCTTTCAATCTCTCTACTATTGTCTGATTGTCTCACATTTTCTAACAGTTCCAATTTCACGGTTATGTATTGTAGACTAAGATTTATCTTATATTCTTTCGAGGTCCTGTTCCCTCCTAAAATTTCTCCCCGCACTATGTTTTAATGGTGCTATTCTGTCTTTGCCTGTGGATATATGTTTGATATCTCTAAAATCATGTTCTTTGTTCAGCAGCAATCAGTTTATTTTCATAACAAGAAATTTTATCATTTTTTCTTGATGAGATCTAATGTTGTTTCTATGACAGCTTTTCTCTCGACGAGAGTCATTCTTGAAATTTGCCCCCCTACGATGCACTAAAGTGGAGAAGGCTAGCTACTGTCTGGAATGTCTATTTTCACTTGTTGAGCAGGTATCAATTATCTTTCAATAATTATAGTTCGGATTGACACGCACTGGGAGTAATTATTTCATTTTTCTGGGAATAGAAGATTATTATATGTATTACTTGCTCACTCGATATGCTTGTAGGCACGATATCTGCAATTTCGAAACTGGCCTGTAGAATGGGGATGGTGCCGTGATCTCCAGTCATTCATCTTTGTTTTCGAAAGGCATAACAGGTAACTTTGGTGCTTCCATATCTCTAGAGTTGAAACGGCCTCTGTAGACTGAGATGAAGCATTGATCCTTGCAGGATAGTGCTGGAACGTCCTGAATATGGTTATGCCACATACTTTTTTGAGTTGGCTAAATCTTTGCCTGTAAGTTGGCAGATCAAGCGACTAGTAATTGCTATGAAGCTAACGAACTATAGCAGGATTACTCTAATTGAGAACAAAGCACTGAAGGTGATTGCTTAAATTGCTTACTGAACTGGAAATTATTAGAGTTCACAATTACTGATGTTCCCATGACAATGACTTGCTAATACAAATTGATTTATTGTGTGCATAAAGTAAATTAACCATGTCCTGTTGCCTTCTCTTTCTGATTTTCCCTTCTTTTCTTTCAGTACTTTTTCCCTTGGGTACGGGTTAAATATCTCGAATATCAGCTAATGAATAAATTTGAGCTGCCTTATTTGTTTATATTTGGTTTGTTTGTTTAATGTCTTCTGCATCTATAGCTATGATCATTATCAGCTGATCTCAAGTTGAATTAACTTTCTTTAGTTTTGTTCATGGGGTTTTCACCCCCAAGTGATTCATGTTTAAACTCTTTATTATTACCCCTTAAAGGTCTAGTGGAATATAACTAATAATAATTCATTTACATGGTTGCCAGACGGGGGGTTGTAGTACAGACTTGCAGTAGTACTGTAAGCATGCAGAATGAGACACTGAGTTTTGCCAAATTTCTTTTAAATTATTTACTGTTTTAGATCAACTAACTCTGGGCTTGTTATGTTGCTCTTGCATTCCTGAAGGGACTGCATGGGGTTCAATGTTTGTGCTTTTTTCTAATGGCTGGTCTGTTGGCTGAAATTCTTACGTTCATGATAGACGTGTTGTGAACTTCTTTGACTTTAGACTTGTTGCATTCAATTTTCGTTTTCTTCACTCATTAGAACTTGATGAACTTACAGATTGGTGATGATTTGAGCGAGGGAGAAGCTAGTGTGTTACTGCAGTACGGTTGGACGCCAGACACCGGCCTTGGGACAATGCTCAATTACTACGATCGAGTAGTTCATGATAGGAAAACTCAGAAAGACAGCTCGGAGTGGAGGTCAAAAATAGGGAAGTGGCTAATGGATGGTTACAATGGTGGTACAGTTGTTACCAGTTCCATTCCCAGTAAGGTTATGGAATACAATGAGGCACATCCTGTCCCGATTAAGGTAGAAGTACAGTATAACTGAGACTGGATCTGAACTGTCTACAGAATGAAAGGTGCTAACATGCTTTTGGTTCATGGTGGTACTGAGTTCGAAAGTGAAGTATGTGGAGTGGTAGAATCTTACTGGTAGTTTATAACGCTAGTCTCATGTGATAAAGTTGGCAAACTGAGCTGGTTGCCGGGCTTATTGCCCGTTCTTTTGTAGCTCAAGAAGTAAAATTTTCATCTGCTCTACCGGTTATGAGGATTGCCAAATATTGTACAGCCTTTTAAATTTATGTCAGATAAGCATGGCGCGTATGTAGATTAACACCACATTCTCTTGGATAAGTTGTTCGTGAGATCTTTTATCCAGTCTACATGTTGATCAAGTGTTATGTTTTTATGGTCTACTTGTGATTCAATTTACCTTTTCACAATCCTTTGTGATTCATCAAATGTGCACCTGAGTGTGTTAAAGTGTCGCATTGTACAATAAATTCGGCAACCATGAAAAATGGAGGAGGGTAAAGATGATAAAAAAAGAAAAAAAAGGAAAAGAATAAGTAACAATTGCCAAATTTATTCTAAAGAAGATTAAGTTGGGAAGCCATTGGACACACTACATTCGTTGAGGAAAATTTAATACATTAAAATTGATTTGTAATCTTATTTCGTAAGTTAAAGTAACAATAGAAAATGAATAAGGTGGGAAAATGTATCTTTACTTTTAGCTAAAATTTATATTTAAAATTGAGATTGTCTATCATTTATTATTGATTGAATAATTTTTTTTAATAATGCATGAAATTATATTCGTAGAATTCAATCAATTTCAAGAAGTTCATACAGTTCTTCCAAACACATTCAAGTTCACAAAATTTAATTCTCGATCATAAGAAAACTCAGTGTCATAATTTACCAAACTCAGTAGTAGCAGTTGATAATAATGATATGATAAGAGAAACTAGTTCCAGCCCGTGATGATGCCAAGGTATAGTTCATTTATTGAATAAATGTAGAAGGTAGTGTATAATAATAATAAATTAAGGTTCATATAAAGAAATCGAAGTAAATAAAAACCAATTACATTTTATTGCATAGAATAAATTAAATAAAGTCATTACGATCTGCATTGAATATTACAAATGAAAAATCAAATCAAATTTTCACGATCTGCATCAATGGGTGTAGTAGCATCCTGTACAATAATATAACAAAGAATTTAGTAAATAAATTGAAGTAAATTAACTTGTCAACTATAGCATTTATAAGCCAAGCACAATACCTCAAAGAGAGCTAAACACCTCCTTGTAAACTACGTTGGTAGTTGTGTCTGTCGGATTACCTTCATTATCGAGCGCTAAAATCTTCAGACTTTCTTGCTTGTTACTCTTGAAAATGCCACATATAATTGACCATGACTAAAGACGGAATTTGGAAGGTAGAGCTCGACATGAGATAGTGATTGTCCCTGACTTTTGTTTATTGTCATTGCATAGCAACCTTGAAAATCGGGAACTGTTTCACTAGGACCTAATAGGAAACTTAATGAGATCAGAGGGTGCGAGTAACATCCGACGTATAAATACACATGCTTCCAACATTCTTTCCAACCATGGTCGTCGCCAGCCAATCACAATGACAACTAGTCTAGTTTCGTTATACAACCCCTATGCTCAATGTTCCTGAGTAACATAATAGGAGTGCCAACCTTCCATCAAATTATATGATTTGGTATATCAGACGCTTTGATAGTGTTTAGGAACTCAACTGAGTAAATGCATTCTATGTTCACGATGTCATCTTCATCAAGTGTATCACCATCCACACTTACGTACTCACTATCACTACTAATGCCATCGTCAATATCATCACTCTCCCCCTATCAATCATTTCCTCCTTATTCAACCTTATCCACTCTTCCTTCTTTCTATAAATTAGGGTCATAATTAAACATATCCGTAGAAAAAGAATGAGGATACCTCTACTGCTTTTTTTATATAATAGGTTTATATATTAGACTCTCTCACCCTATTAATTCGGTTGTGCTCAGTATTAATAGTGTTTTAATTTGATTAATTCATAATTCTCCTTTTTAAGTGATAACGAAGTGCAACTCAGTTGGTAAGATATTTCAACTCTAATCAATAGATCGGGGGTTCAAGTTATACTTTAGCCGTTTAAAAAAAAAAACCGTTTTTAGGCAATAAATATGGTCAATTTATCAGGAGGTAACTTTGGTAATTTAAACACTAACAGGCTATTGAAACATCATATATGCTGGGTGATAAGGTTTGCTTAAAGTGTTTGAAAATATCTAATTCATTATTATATTGAATAAATCACGGGCGGTTAATTAGGGAAGTCTTTGTAGCTTCTTTCATGGCTTGACTACAATTTTCATCTCAACATGTCCAACTAAAACATAAACATAAAACATATGGCGTTCGAAACTAACACAAATTAGAGGTAATTATATAATGCAAGGAAAGAAAATTGAATTTCAGCCAACGAAAAGCAAGATTCACCTGATTTATTGTTGTTGCGGCCAAAAGCCAAAACCCGTAAATAAACAATGTGTTAAACAAAATGCCTAGAATATATTTCATTGGGTAAGATTAGAAGTGTGTAGGATATATTTTTGGACGGATTGCAAATCACATCTAATATTGGAGCGTTTTGGAAGCGTTAGTATGATGTTTAAGTATCTGTTTGAGAATCAATTCGAATTGGGAAAAACCAATTCAATTCCTATATATTACAATGAACATTCAGAGTTGCATGAAGTAAATTAACACGGCATATTTATAGGCTTAACTCTGTCAGGATGAAAGATTGATTAATAGTTACACAAATATTTAAATGAAGCCTATCATATTTATTAGTTGAGATACTCTTGTTTCATATTAATTAATTGATATTTATTAGTTGAGATATTCTTGTTTCATATTAATTAATTGATATTATATTGAAAGATACTAAGAAGACTCACTCTAAATATAGAGAGAAAAGTTGTAGTGTGAAATTGGCATATTTTGAAACATCTCATATATTTTGAAACTGGTAGTAAAATTATTTATTTTAAGCTTTAAAATACCATGTTATCTTTTTATTATGTGTGGCACAATTTATTTTTTAATTAAACCATCACTTTTATTTTATTTAATAGAACGAGCGAGTCACCCTGATTTGTTTTTGTTACATTGTTTAGTCGAAAAACGAGTCCACGAGTCGACTCACAAGAACTGATAAATCAATCAATGCATGATGAATAACAAACATCAATCATCACAGCCCACCAACTAACAACCATTACATTTTATTGATTAGACATGGCCAATAACAGAAGAACCACCACCACCACCCTCCGGTATCTCGGCTTCCTCAAACAACCCGACTCCGACCACCCAACCCGAACCGATTCCGACGAGCTCGACGAACACGACGTCGTCTGGTCCTTCTACCCTGACTCCCCTACCACCACCACCACCCACCCTCTCCACCAATCCCCATCCCCATCCCCACCCTCCCTCCGCCGCTTCTCCCCCCTCCAATCCGGCCTCTCCGCCGCTCTCCACGACTCCGATTGCCACCTCATCCGATCCAACGTCATCCACGTCGGAGCTACCAGGAGAGATATAGTCAACAACAATAATAGTAACAATCGTTCTCAGGTGAACTTTCGGCAGTCTGCTCCGGTGAACATTCCGGTGTGGCCGAAGGAATTCCGATCGGCGAGGTATAAGGATTGGGACGACGAGGCGGCTGAGGTGGAGGAGGACGATGAGGAGGAAATGGTGCCTCCGCACGTGATTGTGTCCAGATCGCACGTGACGTTTTCGGTTTTCGAAGGCGTGGGGAGGACGCTGAAAGGGAGGGATCTGCGTCGTGTCAGGAACGCTGTGCTGCAGAAAACTGGTTTCATTGATTGATTTGTGAGGAGGAGGAGATCAAATTTTGAACGGCAATGTAATCTTCTTCATCATCGTGCTGCTTTGTTTTCCACTTTTCCTTTCCTTTTGTTTCATCATTTCATAAATAAGCAATTATGATGCCAAAGAGGCAAATACTATATGATTATAAATAATATACTACTCCTTGCTGCTACTATACATCAATTGTTCTTGATATGTTCTTCTTTTATGCTCTCTTATGGAATTTAACAAGATTGTGATTTTGCTTGCTTTATTGTTTGCTTCTCCTGGTTCATAACCTTGCTATCGAACAAGGTTGAGTTTAGTTGTTAACTTCTCAAATTGTGGTTCAAAATTTCGATAAGTTCCGTAGCCAAGTTACAGAGCTAGTGAAATTTAGTTACCGGTTAATATATTATTCAGTATACAATTCTGGTTAGAGGCTTTGGAGATGGTGTATTATCAAGTATGAAGTATGAACTAATAAATGTGGGGAAATGTTTTGCTCAGGCTTGGTTAGGACTTAGGAGTTGGGACAATACTATGGCTTCATTTTTATCAATATTGTTCATTGATAATGGATTTATCCTTGGTTAGGAATTGGAGTGTGGTTATGGTTATTGTCTGTATTGTGATTTACAAATAGCGGACTTATCTTCTATGATTTTACCGCACTTCATTTATGTAACTGGACAAGTTCTTGCTTTATCAGGATATTATTTACTTGTAACCTTGCTTGGTGCGGTTGAGGAATTTCGTTGACCACAAGGATGAATGTGGCTGCCAAACTTTCTCGTTGAGATTAAGAATTTTCATAATACTTACAAGTTCCAGCATAATGAATTTTCAATTACTGGCAAATGTGTATTGGTTAAAGTAAAAGAAGACTATGAATCTATGATTGTTCTGGTGAGGTTTGTTTAGCATTAATGAGTCAGGTGAACTAGTTGGGTGACTAATTCTGTTACTCTACGAGCTCAAATGTTATGTTTGTGGACTGATGTTTTTTGGCAGGTTAACTTTATTTCGCAAAAAAAATTTCCAACCCCGTTTGTTATGTATACGTACAGTATTAGGTAACTTCCCTTGTATACTTGACCAGAATGTGTGCTCGACGCAAATGTGTGGTTCTTGGCTTCCTTTGACTGCTTTCCTTCATTTCGACAAGACAAAATGGTGCTTTTAATTTATCCCTTTTTTGTACTTTTCCATGTGCTGTATTTGCTTATTCAAGTCACCAGGTATGCTAGCGTGCAATTTGCAATTCACTTGTCTAAATTCTTTAGTCTAATCCAGTTACTCCATCCAGTTCCTGATCGAAATTTTCTGAATCAAATTATACTATGTCTCTGAACTGAAGCAAAGATCAACATGGAACTACTAGTCTCACTTCTGGTGATGAAAAATTGCAGAAAACTGCTCATCTATTCTGCAGGACTACAGTATTGATTGCATATGTTCTGCTCTTCAATCTTCATTATCCTTCAGTTTTTCCTTTTTCCAATTCAAGGGCCTTTCTTTGAGAAAAATATTCTGAAGCATGGTATTTCTCAGTTTCTTGCATGAGATCTTATGGGGCAAATCTGGTCGTAGGTTATTCCACTGGTTAGTTGGTTTCAATTTCAAGGCCTGAAAAAGCATCTTGGCACTTACACAAGGGTAACTGGTAAGGCTAGACGCCATATCCCCCACCCAATCCCGTACAGGGAACTCTTTTTACAAACGGTTTGGCGATCTTAAACATACTATAAACTATAAAGTATGGAGTAGTCACTCTTATTCTTCTATCCACCCAGATACATTTTCCAAACTCCAGATTTAATTATCTGTATTGTACAGTTTGTACTTATTGAGTTACTATAAATACTACTGAGTTTATTATTGAACTGTCTAACTGATAGTGGCCTGGTATTCATTCATGGTCATTGGTTGTTTATAACTGCTATGGTATAGTAAATCTCATATTTGCTCAATATATAACCATCAAGTTGCATATGGATTCAGTTAATAGTAAACTAGTAATCCACTTGCTTTAATTTGATCCTGTTACTAGTCCCAATTATAAATCTGAAGAGGTTGCTGCCAGATAAATTTTTAAAAAAAACAAGGCTAGATTCATATGTGATCTGCAAACATAAGATTACAAAAAGACATGCCTCTGAGCACTTGTTATATTGCATAAAATGGTAGGGTATGTTGCCCTGTGGTGATGGGAAAAGCTTATCTAATATGTTCATTCTTATATAATGAGGGAGTTTGTGATGAAAATGACACCATGGACATGACTATTTGCTAACTTTGAAGATCCTAGCACCAAGAGTGGCCTCTGATGCAACACATAATAAGTTGGATGGAATTATTGGGGTCATAATTATATATTCCAGCACAATCAAATCTGGGTCCTGTACCTGTAGCTAAATCTTTCTGGTGCTCTTGCTCGTCTTACTATTCGATCGTCCTGGATTCGACTTTAGAGTGTCAGTGGTGAGATAGCAACTATAGTAGCTGGGACCAAGATAAAATATGGTCCTCAGAATTCGAATTACCTCCCCCCACCGTAAGTTAGTTCAGAGACTAAATCAAATATTATATATTTTATTCATAAATATTAAAATACTTAGCTACAAACATAATATGTTTAAAAATATACATAATACAAGGACCCATAATACAATTGTAATACATGTTTATTATATATTTAACTTGTAAAATAAAACATACCATCTTTATTTAAATATATGAGGTTGATCTCTCCATAAAATCTCTAACAAAAGTTTGTGTTGTATATGTATTCCTCCGTCCTTTACCACAAATGAATCTCTGTTTGAATAAGTTAATTTTCTAAAGGCCACAAAACAGTTAACATTAGTAATGAGTTGTTAGTGAAACAAATGGAGTATCTAATTTAATTATTCTATTTTCTAGTACTTCATTTAATTAAAAATTTAATTTATCACTCTTCTTTTTAAAATTTGTATTCGAACTGTTGAGAATTTGAATGCAGGATAGATAGAGTATATCCATGAATTTGAAGGATTCTGTAGATATTTATAATTATCACCTTCCAGTTTTATTAATATCACTTAGGATCTGCTATTTGGCCACCAAGTCAGTGACGATGTATATATACATAGCATCTTGTATTGTATTTTTAAATGCATTATACGAAATTTTAAAAATGAAATCGTGCAAAGCAGCCACGATGGATCAAAATTGATGAAAGTCTTCTTCTTTCTACCGCACATTTGATCAATTAAAAATCTAAGGAGAGTAGTTAACATCAAATAAAATTAATATATTCATATCTAATTGACCATAGTGTACATCATATCAAGAATTTGTAAGGAATTTTTGATTAAAGCGAGACGAGTTGGGTAATATATATAAGTTTCAAAATCTATTAAGAATTTGTATGGAAACTCTGCTTAGAGCAAGTCGAGTTAGGTATGTTAATTACAAAATCTATTAAATGCTCGGGGTGACTAAAAGCGGTTATTATAGAAAACATACCATTTAAATAATTGAATTGACTTCGGAAAATATACCCAACATATTCATCCACGCCATTGAAATATTGTCATAATGAAATCGATTTGATTGATTGAAATTTAGAACCCTTGGTCAATTAAAATATGGTAGTTGTTAATCAAATCCTCCATGCAATTTAGTTATGTTCAAGTATGGAAAAATAAAGCGGGTGATATACAAAGCCCGTTGGAGAAGGATTTGATTATTTTCTCAATGGGCCACACATGATCCCGTGATTATAATTGCTAGCTAAACAATTATGATTTATGAATATACCTATGGACAAATTTTTTTTAGACCAATTAGACTTTATCCTATGCAGAGACATCATTATGAAATTTGTTGTAATAATTAGACATTAAATACGATAATATGTATAACTGTAATTGTGGTGCAGATGTATAAATATTAGGATGAAATTAATAATTAATAGTCTATTTTATTAAACATATTTATACTTATCAATATAGGAAGAGAAAAAATTAAATGGAGAGATTCCATCCTCAAGTCCTTTTAGAAATTATTAGGACTGATCGAAATCAATTTAGTTACCATAGAAAAAAAGAAAGAAAAATATGGCATATTCGAACACATGCCATACCTTTGTTACAAGAATCAACCGGAATATTTTATGATTAAGTTGATAAGAATAACATTTTTTCCAGCGGGGAAAACTCTCTTCGATCTTCTCTCTACTCTCTTGATCCATAACATACCAGCGGAGAAATTTAATAGCCATTAGGTTGGAGAAACTCTCTTTGATATCTACTTTCTTAATCTTTATATTGATGAAGGGGTACGGAGTAGCAGATGCTCTTTAGGCGGGAACACTCTTTTCGATTATATGTACTTCCTGACTACATGATGGGCCGGTTCGGGAGGGGGTTGGAGGTACTTTTTAGGCTGGGAAGCTCTCTTCTCTTTGTTTTCTTCATCCATAACGGGTGCCGGGGGTTGGGGTACTTTTTAGGCTGGGAAACTCTCTTCTCTTTGTTTTCTTCATCCATGAAGGGTGCCGAGGGGGTGGCGGTGGGGTGGGGGGGGGCGGTTGTAGAAAGCAATTGTGAAATTACCGGGTTTTTAGGCAACCCATGTTTGAAAGAACAACCGTTACATGTGAAATTATGTATAATATTATTTATTTGTGACTACATACTCCATGGGTTGTTGGAAAAACCCCATTAATTATGTTGTATACTTTTATATTTTATTTTTGTTCGGTTTGAATGATACGATTTGTTGTTTAAAATATATTTTTGCTATTAGTTAATTGATCGGGTACGGTAGGACCCGATACAAATAATGTTATAAATTTGCTGGGTCCCAACTGGTTAAGGCCGGATCCTACACCTTTCAAAGCATATGCGTCGTCATGATTTATATTTTTACATTTTCTACGGTTAACATAAATGCACTCAATAATATAAAATTAGATCAAGAAGGATTACCGATCAACACCACAACCAACGTTGTTCACATAAATTTGACTACCTAATTTTCTCAACTACTTATTTTAACCCCCGTTTTTATTTATTATTAAAATTAAAATATATCGTGACATTGTCACGGGTTATTACTAGTGTATTATATTTTTAAATGCGGCAATATACGAAATTTTACAGAATTATCCAATATTGACTGGGTATATATGCATGCATCAAGAAAACTGTAACTATAATTGAAATTGGGTGAAAATTCTAAATTTAGGAGAAGTGAATATGACTTACTATTATGTCGACATGTATTGAGAGATATGACATAATAAGACCATCTTCACTGGCATTACAACGGTGGTTTTCAACGCTGGTGGAACTCTGACTCCAACTTCAACAGAGTTGGAGCCAGCATCCAACGTTGGGACTCGTTCAAACACCAAAACCTTACTTTTTACTACTTTTTTTATTGTTTTTTATTCTTTTGTTTTTTCTTTTTCTTTTTTAATCATTTTTCTTTTTTGTTGTTTTTTAATTTTATTTTTGTTATTTCATTACAAATATAATAATTATATAAATAACAATATAAAATAAATTACACATTACTTCTATAATATTAAAGACATATTATTTGAATTGAAAATCTTAGTAGAAAAGAAATACATGTCTTTAAAAAATACGTTTGTAGAAAAGAAAATACATAAAAACTCGTTTGATAGAGCCTAGATCATATAATTTCTATTTTCAATGAATAAATATAAAAAATACTAGTGTAATTCTGTTATAATTAATTAATAATATTTAAAATCAATTCTCGAATAACGTTTGAAGGAAATGAAAAAAGAAAATGAAATGAATAATTAAGTTTGAAAGAAATATTAAAATAAAATAAATTTTGGGACTCACTGTTGGAATAGTGAATTGTGCAATGTTGCAAAGTAAATTACAGTGAGTGGAATGTTGACTGATGTTGTAAAAGTTTTAAAAATCAAGTAAGTTGCAGAGGAATGATGACGTGACAGAGATTTTGAAACAAGTAAGTTGCGGGAGATGGTTTAATAACCACCAGACTCCACTTATAGTCTAAGATAGTAAATGAAATCGTGTGTAAGTGTGTTGTAATTCCATTAGCGTGTGCTGTCATAAAACTCACACTTTACAATTTACATGCAAAGCGAATGGATCTGAAGTGAATTTGTTAAAATTACAAGAAGGTGCAGTCAACGGCTATTATAAAAGGAGAGCATAAACTCCCATCTTTTAGTACCCAACCAACCATCCGTGCACATTTTTCAAAGAAAGAATCAGTAATTCAATCAATCTCATCATTTTTACCAGTATTACCCACCTTTCTTTTTTTCTTTCTTTCTGTGCTCCTGTTTTTGTTTGTGTAGTACAATAAAATCCCATAAATTCTTCCTGTACTTGCTAGCTTCACTTTGTAGGTTGTACTACAACATTTTCCACAATGGTAGGTTCGTATACGATCTTCTCCCTTTTCTGCCTTCTTTTATATGATTCAATTGATCGCCTATAAATTTCCATCCCTATAACTAAAACCCACATTGACTTTTTTTTTGCGATCACTGCTTATATATAGTCTTCATTTCTGGGCTTCAAAGCCATAGATTTATCTTGATTGCTGGTGAGTTATAGTATGTTTGGCATAGAACTGTAATTGAGTTATCTCATTTCGAATATTTTTGTACGCAACTGGAATCGAGTTTGTATGCGCAAACAGTCAGTTAATTGATCTTTCTTTCTTTGTTTCTTTGTTTCTCTGTTTTGTTTTACATATTGAATATTGAATATGATGCATGAATGATTTCAGCAAAGAGAACTGGGCGCGTGATAGTGAGTTAGATTGAGAGATGGGGACAAGTGAAAGGGGAGAAACGATGGAGATTGAGAATGAGGATTTGGAAAGAGATGAACATGTTAAGGCATTGATTCCACCTTGGCAGAAACAGATTACGATTCGAGGAATCGTTGCAAGTTTGATGATCGGGATTGTTTACAGCATCATAGTAATGAAGCTTAATCTCACAACTGGCCTTGTTCCCAATCTCAATGTGTCTGCTGCTCTTCTTGCCTTTGTCTTCATCAAGACATGGACCAAGCTTCTTAAGAAAGCCAATATTATGTCTGCTCCCTTTACCAAACAGGAGAATACCATCATCCAAACATGTGCTGTTGCTTGCTATAGCATTGCTGTTGGAGGTTAGGATACTATACTGTACTATATATGCTGCTTGTTTTTCTTTCCTCTCCTCGATTTGTTTATGTCGTAGAATTTATATAGATTGATTGATTGAATCCGCACGTTATATAAGTTCGAAAACGGTGAAATGAAATTCTTGAATGTTATTCGATTCCTAGTGGATGAAAATGGAGTTATTCCATAGCTGTCTGTAAGTTTGTAAATGAGATGTCGATTAACTCGAATTTTAACTTCTTGACTGAGTTTGGTTCTGTTATTGTTGTTAGGTGGACTCTTCTTAATTTGTTTATATCAGATTATTAATATAAATTGATTAGCTCCACACCCTAACAAAGTTTGAGTTTGGAGATGAGATGAAATTCTTGAATGAGACCTGATACTTGGTCTGCAAGTAGAAGCTTGTAGATGTAGATTAACTTGAATTTGAGTTTCTAGTCTGAATTTGGTTTCTTGTATTGTTTTTAGGTGGATTCGGTTCGTATCTTCTGGGTCTGAACAAGAGAACGTATGAGCAGGCGGGAGTAGATACAGAAGGGAATGTACCGGGAAGCTACAAAGAACCGGGACTAGATTGGATGATTGGCTTCCTATTTGTTGTTAGCTTCGTTGGTCTGTTGGCTTTGGTTCCTCTTAGGAAGGTTAGCAGTTCCATTCAAGTGTTTGTTGATGTGTTAAGGTCTTTTTCTTGGTTTGCTTTGTTAGTTATCAATCTGATTGGTACATTTAACATATTTGGCAGATCATGATCATTGATTACAAGTTAGCCTATCCAAGTGGGACCGCAACTGCTGTTCTCATCAATGGATTCCATACAACCAAGGGAGACAAGATGGCCAAGTATGCAATACTTACTACTTCTTGTTATACTAAATTAACTCTCTCTGTTAGATTCTTAAGTAATTGTATTTATTTCTCCAATTTCAGGAAACAGGTTCAGGGATTTATGAGGTTCTTTTCAGTTAGCTTCATGTGGAGTTGCTTCCAGTGGTTCTACGCTGGCGGAGAACAGTGTGGATTTATCAACTTCCCGACTTTCGGGTTGAAAGCCTGGAGGCAATCGTGCGTGTACAACTCTTTTCAGTTATCAGTCTTGAGTCTTTTGCAATGGAACTAACACACAGTAGTTACATTTTGCAGCTTCTACTTTGATTTTAGCGCTACATATGTAGGAGCAGGAATGATATGTTCACACCTTGTGAACTTGTCTTTACTCTTTGGAGCTGTGCTGTCGTGGGGTGTCATGTGGCCGCTGATTGCTCACAGAAAAGGAGATTGGTTCCCAGGAGATATTAAAGAGAGCAGCATGAAGAGTTTAAGTGGTTACAAGGTGCTTTTACTAGTCTCTCAATACCCATTATCAACTTATTTCGATTGCAAAACAGAATTAACACGTTTTATGCAGGTTTTCATATCTATAGCTCTGATTCTTGGCGATGGCCTTTACAACTTTGCGAAGACCATATTGTTTACTGCCAAAAGCATGCATGCTGCATTCAACAAGAGCACTAATAAATCAGGTGAATTGGCAGCTTCTTGTTCATGTTATGTCGTTTACTTGTTTTTCCGTCGTAAAATTCCTAGAGTCTCGTTGGACCTACTAGTTCTGAAATGTCTCTGAGTCCAATTCTTGAATAAGTAATACTCGTGCCAGCCACTCTAACTTGTTTGATGGCCTAAAAGACCGCACACGTTTTGACCCGTCTAATGCATAGGTCCATCTCATTGTAGATCTCATTTGTTAGCCTGACACATTTTAAGAATTGTTCCCATGTGTATCCATCCATAGTTGATGCTAAAAAGGTCAAATTCTAGAGTTACATCACACAAGAGAGTATGATTTCTTGAGCAATATGACTTTAATCACTTGTGAGGCCAAACGAATATCTCATGAATTCCACAGTCAAAGCCTCTGATCTTGAAGATATAACTACCATCTCTATCTAGAAGAATATGTCTCACTCATCTTTTTCAAGATGAATTACATGTAACCCCTGAAGGATCCCTGTTTATATGCATAAACCCTCAAGTTTTAAAAAATCACATGTACCCCTGTAATCGGAATACCGTGACAGTAAGTGCAGATGTACTGACATGGTTCCTCTTTCTACAGCAGTTGCAGATGAAAATCACGTTCCCCTAGATGATCTCCAAAGAAATGAACTGTTTATAAAAGAGAAAATTCCATTCTGGGTTGCGTGTGTTGGCTACCTGTTCTTCTCCATAATCTCCATAATTGTGATCCCAATCATGTTCCCACAGCTGAAGTGGTACTATGTTGTTGTGGCTTATATCATGGCCCCATCTTTGAGCTTCTGCAACGCCTATGGTGCTGGTCTAACCGACATGAACATGGCATACAACTATGGTAAAGTGGCTCTCTTTGTGCTTGCCGCTTTGACTGGAACAGAAAATGGTGTCGTCGCAGGACTCATTGGATGTGGTCTCATAAAGTCCATGGTTTCCATATCCTCAGACTTGATGCACGATTTCAAGACAGGATACCTCACTCTAACATCTCCTCGGTCGATGCTTATCAGCCAAGCAATAGGGACAGCCATTGGTTGTATAGTGGCTCCTCTGACATTCTTCCTATTCTACAAGGCATTTGATGTAGGGAACCCTGATGGGATTTATAAAGCCCCTTATGCTCTCATATACCGAAACATGGCGATCCTTGGTGTTGAAGGGTTCTCTGCTTTGCCTGATCATTGTTTGCAACTCTGTTATGGATTTTTCGCGTTTGCCGTACTGGCCAATTTAGTAAGGGACGTTGCACCAACGAGGTTTGCGAAGTGGGTCCCACTCCCAATGGCCATGGCCGTGCCTTTCCTCGTGGGAGCTTACTTTGCTATAGATATGTGTATAGGGAGTCTGGCTGTATTCATTTGGCATAAGATTGACAGTAGGAAGGCGAGATTGATGGTTCCAGCAGTAGCATCTGGTTTGATCTGCGGTGATGGATTGTGGATTCTTCCTTCTTCGATCCTTGCTCTTGCGAGGATTAGTCCTCCGATGTGTATGAACTTTTTGCCTGCAGGAATTTCCTAACTAGTTGTTATGCAAATTGTATTAGAATGGTTAGTTCTATAGATAGAACAGAAGAGCCGTAAAACTGCAGGTTCTATATAGTTGAGCTTACAGCATACATCATACAGGTTTGGCATATGAACAACTCAGAGTAGCTAGCTTGGAATAAGGTTTGTATGCCAAGACTTGTACAAGTATAGAGTTGTAGCTGCGGATGTTAAGACAAGTGCAATGAAAAGAAGAAAAAGTTAGCAACTTAACATCACTGTCAAGAGAGTTATTGTTCATTACCAAAAAAAATTAAAAAAAAATCTTCATATACCTCAAACTTTTATCCGATATCTTTTTATCGCATTTTTACTCTTAAGGTTGTTTCCGGTATTTTGGGATATGTGTTAAGTTTAATGTGGGGCCTAAAGTAATACTATAACAAAACAAATGACATTTTTATTCGTGATTGTTTATTTTTATTGTAAATTTTCTGTTATTATTAGTCACTCTTTTTCAAAAAAAATTCACAAACAAAGTCAATGTAGAAGTGTTTTTATTTTATTATTTAATATAAAAAAATTAATACGGTGCCATACTTGACACAAAAAATTAAGGTCCCGACAATTAAAAGTGATGTTCAATTTAACGTTCCACCCACCTTTTTAGTTGTCCTTTTATACTCTGCCAGTATTCATACCCAATAAGTGGATGGGGAAAAAGTAAGCCTCCTGTTACTTACTAGTTTGGTATGAAGAATTTAGAGTGTTTACGCTTTTAAATCACTAATTTTTTAGAACATATGACTAATCAATTGATCTGAAGTACAAGTATGCTTACATCTTGCCTATCTTATGTTCTTCATTTTCAAAGATATTTTATAATCACAAAACTTTTGATAAGTTGCTATTTCATCGATTGTTTATTTATTTTGTGGTGTTTTTTAATAATGGTACTTTAGATGTAAACATCGATTGCATAAGATTTTAAATGAGTAGGGTAGAATGCTTCAGGTTCTAATTCATACAGAACTCGTTCATATAACGATGTTTGGTCCGGATACATATACTTGAAACCGTTTCTTACTCGATAAGCAAGAATTGAATCCTACATACACTTTACACAAGATCTATTCAGATAATAATTTTCAATTTAGGTTAAATTTACTAGTATCCGACCTGACTTGTCCCGTTCAATTTTTATAGTTTTAAAAGACAAAGTCAAAGATGTTTTATTTTTTCCAAAAAATAATAATTCAAATTGTATTATTGGATTAAAAATATAGGAATATGTGTAGGAACTAGGAAATAAATAATTCAAGTCAAAATGTTTTATTGAAATGTTGGGAGTTGGGGCAAAAGGAGGGTATATTTGTCATTGCAAAAGCACCTCCTCCAATCCCTTATTCGTAAATCGTGACGATAATTATAGTCTGTCTCTCCTTCCCCTCCAAGTCTTCTTCTTCATTTCCATTATTCTGAAAATAATCGATGAATTTGATCTGATAATTGAGAGAGAGAGAGAGAGAGAGATACAGAAAGAGAAAGAGAAAGAGAAAGAGAAAGAGAAGAAGGATGAGAAGTGGTGGAGAGACGAAGCTGGTACAGGAATTGATTCTGTACGCGGCGAGCGCTGCCATTAGCTGCTTGGTGTTGTTCGTCGGCCTCAAACATTTGGACCCTAATCGTGAAGCCTCTAAGAAAGCCCTAGAACACAAGAAGGAGATTGCTAAGCGTTTAGGCCGTCCTTTGATTCAAACTAATCCCTATGAGGTCAGCTTCTTCCCCTCTCCTTTTACCTTTTTTCTTCCTTCTATTTTGCTGCTTCGTTTACTACTTTCATCAACTGCTACTATTTCATATCATTTCATACTTTTATTGTCGCCATAGAAGGTATTTAGACCTATATTATGAGAGATTTAGACTGATGTTCTCAAGTATAAGTATAATGTTTTAAACGATATCAATTAATATATTATAAGTTAATGATTGAACAGTTTATGTCATATGTATGTCGCCGTAAAAACCGTTCTGGATATAGCTAATGTCTGCCGGTCTCTCAAGAGATTTACTCTTTATTCAGTGTTAGGTTAAACTTGTTAGACAGTGGTATGTTCTATTACTAGGGTTAATTTCTCATGACGAAATATATTATACCGTGTGTATGGGTTGATACGATGGGTATTATTCTCGTACCTAACTGTATCTACATTATGTTGCATCGGTTGTTCGTCTAAATTTATGAATACTACTTAATTTGTTTAGTTTGGCGTTGAATAGATCATTTTAAGCTTTAGTAGCAATGAGTATCCCCACGACTATAGTTGTCGATATCTATTGTATCAGCGGATAGCATAGAGTAGAATTGTTTCATCGATGGAGTACCTCTATGCTGCTGTTGTTTCTTTTAGCAATAATTGTTTTTTGCTCTAATGGTGACATTATCTCACTAGATGGACAAGTTGAATGTTATGTTAAACACTTAAACCCTGTTTTTATTTTTTTTCCCTTTAATTTTTAAGTAAGTAGTGAAGTAAGAAATTGGATCAATGTTCGAGTTCAAGAAATGAGTATTTGATGCTTAATATGTGAAACTTGGATTTGATTTTCATTTGATTGTTTAATTAAGCTATATTAGGAGTTTTCGTAGTTATATATGTTTTATAATGCTACATATGGAAGCATTTCAAGGGTACTTACGCTAAGTTTTAAGAGCGCTTTCTGTCTTCGTGTGCAATTATGGCTTTTCATATGGTCTGCCGTTTGCTATTAATTAATAAGCATAAACTAATAACTGTGCCCAGGATGCATGCACATTATTTAAGTGAACCGTGCAAGTTTCTGTTCCCAGATATATAAGCAATGATACAAATTTCATGATTGCTGCCTGACTTTATGTAAATTCCAATATGTTTGACAGTTTGAGCTTCTATTCATCAACCGGGAAACAGATCTCTTATGTGGACTATAAATTGTGGTGTACTTAGGCTATGGAAAATCATATTACGAATAAGATAGGGAAGTGTTGAAGTCTTGGTGCTTGCATGTGCTTGGATAAACATCAATAACATCATTATGCCTCTTCTGTTTTTATTTATCTCAGTTCAATTCAGCCAGGGAAGATGCAGGGGAATAGCATTGAACCCTCTGGGGAATCAAGAGAAAAGTGGGTTTGTAGGATTTAGTTTCTCTAAGAAATATGAAACTCACATTATGTCGTTTTTGGGCCTTTTGACAGCAAGCTCAACTTCTGAAGTAAAGACAAATAGCAAGTGATGTAATTTGCTAGTCAATATTGGTGGTGTGTACACCACGCCACGGGAACCACATCATAACTATGTAGTTAAACAAACTCCTTGCTAATCATGGAATTACTTGTTAGACAGCTATTTAACAATTTATACTCAAATGCATAGTACGGTCATGGATAATACTAGTGGATGTAATTGTCACTAGCTCTAAAAGACCAAGGAGCATGATTCCTTTTAGTTTGTTTTGAGATCTTCCAGCTTCGAAGACAAACTCTTACAGTATTTGTGATATATTCATAAACTGGGACTGCTTGAGTAGGCATATAATATGCATAGTCCAGGGTCCAGTGGTTTTTTATAGTTTAATTTTTTAGTTTCGTAGACCCTGGCCTTTGTATGTTCATCTGCATATAATGACTGAGCACATTTTTACTCTTGGCTGTCAATTAAGTTACATGGAAAAAAAATAAATCCCCAATTAACTCTCACCAGACGAAGCAAGAAAAGGAAAATGGGGAAGAATCAAAAGAGCTACTGGCTACTAAAAACGGAGCCATCAGAATGGTCCTGGTCTGACCAAGCAGTGAACGGAGGCGTGTCGAAATGGGACGGAGTAAAAAACAAGCAAGCACAGAAGTACATGAAGGCGATGCGGACAGGCGACCTCTGTTTCTTCTACCACTCCGGGAGCAAGTCCCGGCGTGTGGTGGGCGTCGTCGAGGTCACGCGCGAGTGGTACGAGGACGAGGAGGCTGTGGACGTGAAGGCAGTTGGGGAGATGAAGAGTGCGGTGGGGCTGGCGGAGATGAAGAAGGAGCTGAAGGGGGTTGAGTTTGCGCTTTTTCGGCAGCCGAGATTGTTGGTTTTGCCCGTGGAAGAGGGGGTTTGGGAGAGGTTTGGGAGAAAGTGTGTGAGATGGGTGGTGGGTATGAGGGTGAGGAGGGGGATGGTGGGTGTTAGTGTTTTTCCTTGAAGGTGTTTGATGTTTTGTGCCAATGAAGCTTTTTTTGGTATTTAACTTTTGTGGATATGTGTTAGTGAATACTGACTATCTATTAGGCTATGTATGCTCTTTTGATATGGAATATGAATGGGTAATTACTGATTAGAGATCATTGGTTTCTGGGAAAAAAAAAAAAAGAAACATGGAAAAAACTCTATATGTCTAAGAATATCATGAATTTTGCACCTGGTAACGTTGATAATATATCTTCACTGGTGTTGTATAATTTGTCATGTGGATGCCAAAAATGTCTTTTAGATGAGAGATGTTATTGTGTCATTCTGTCGGCTTGTTTAGTGCTTTTGTCATTTGTGGCTATTCTTCCTTTTTTTGTGATTATATTAGTACAAAATAAACTATAAAAGTTGTTTCTTTGTGCTCTGACATTGGTAAATGTCTCACGATACCCTTATTTCATGTTAGAGTTACTTAGTGTTAATCATTTTTCAGTTGGATATGTTCTAATTGTTTAATTTGGGTGTTTTATAATAGGATGTCATTGCCTGCGATGTAGTCAACCCTGATCACATTGATGTGAAATTTGACTCCATTGGAGGATTGGATGCCACTAAACAAGCACTGTACGAATTAGTGATTCTTCCACTACGAAGACCTGAGCTTTTTTCTCGTGGGAAGTTACTTTGTCCCCAGAAAGGTGTTTTGTTGTATGGACCTCCTGGAACTGGAAAGACAATGCTTGCCAAAGCAATTGCAAGAGAGTCGGGAGCTGTTTTTATCAATGTGAGGATATCAAATCTAATGAGTAAATGGTTTGGTGATGCTCAAAAACTAGGTGAGTATTAGTTCATCTAAATTTTGTTCACAAATTCTTGATTTATTTTCTGGATTGAGAATTATTACAAGTAAAAAAAGATAGCAAAACAGTTCAAATAACTGGAGTTTTCCTTTCTCTATAAATGATGGCCTGGTGAAGGGTATTATATTCAGAATATACTTTGTCTTATATACCTTTAAAAAAAAAACGTTGTGGTTGCTTGAAGAAAAGCTGAGAAATTCTTGTGGTCCCGTCAGGTTGTAAAGTTCATTATAGTCATGACTGAGACTTGAAAAGAAGAGTAGATTATCTGCTCTATTCTTTCTTAACCCTAGCATGCATGACTGTTTTTTCTTTCCATATAATCTTTCGTAAATGTTGGCAAATATCTTGAAAGAGGCCTATGTTGGAAACTTATAATAATGATTTCTTGTTTTGATACTTTTGCAGTGGCTGCAGTTTTCAGCCTTGCCCACAAACTCCAGCCGGCGATTATTTTTATTGATGAAGTCGACAGTTTTCTGGGCCAGCGTAAGACGACAGACCATGAAGCACTAACAAATATGAAGACAGAATTTATGGCTTTGTGGGATGGTTTCACCACAGACGGTAAGTTGCCATTGTGGAAGCCTAACTTTGTGCTGTTTAATCATTTGTGCTTTTATTTTCTTATGTGACTGCTTTCACTGTAAGCTCATCAGTTAGGGATAGTAATATTTAACATGTAATTTCTTTGGTTAGAATACTTGAATAGTTTATAATTATATAATATGTCGAGAACAAATTTTGTTCATGCAGCACATGCTCGAGTGATGGTACTTGCTGCAACTAATCGTCCATCAGAACTTGATGAAGCAATTCTTCGACGTCTTCCACAGTCATTTGAAATTGGGACTCCCAATTGTAAGGAGAGGGCTTCTATACTGAAGGTGATACTAAAGGATGAAAAGGTTGAAGATAACATTGATTACGACCGCTTAGCTGGTCTTTGTGAAGGATGCACTGGTTCAGATCTCCTTGAGCTCTGTAAAAAAGCTGCCTATTTTCCGGTCCGGGACTTGCTCGATGCTGAGAAGAGTGGAAAGTCTGCCGTGGTTAGTTTTCCATTTTCTAGTTGCTTATTTGTCTTTGCTGCTGCCAAGTGCTAAATGATTTTCATTACTGACATGACCACATTGATGGTATTACCCGTTATAATTAAGCAGCTGGATATGGTTGTTTGGTCAAAAGGATACTTACAATTATATTTGTGTTACGTGTACTCGTTGATGAATCAGTATCTGCCCATTTATTCTGGACTTCATTATTTTTGGATTATCTGGATTGTGTCTTTTGTAGATTGCTGCTAATGTGGATATTAGTTCTTAGAGGGGTCATTAAATCTTATATTATATGTGACTTGTGCTGAATCCTTTCTGCTATTTATGTAAAGTGGAACTCCCGTCATGCGGTTTTCCTGCATCATTATGCTGTTGTGTGGCGAGATTTATGTTCATGGTTTTACCACACGAGTTGGTTTTGTCTTTTCCCCTCCCTATACAAGATAAACTGGTGTTCTTCTTTAGGAGTAAAGTATGCGTTATGTGATTTAAATTACTCTGCAATGCATGCATTTGCAACAACTGTGGAACAGTTCAAGTGTGCAGTATATTTACATGCATTATCCCTCTCATGAGTTGGGTTTATCTTTATCCCCTCCTCCCTATACAAAATAAATGCAAAATACCCCCCTAAGTTATTGTAAATGTGCACAAAACCCCCTTGAGTTAACAACTAAGTACCAAAACCCCTTGAGTTTTAAAAAAATGTGCGCGAAACCCCTCTGAGTTATTTAAATTAGTCCCTGAGTTATAAAAAAAGTGCACGAAACCCCTTGAGTTATTGAAAAAAGTGCACGAAAACCCCTGAGTTATTAAAACATGTGCGTTGAAACCCCTCGACCTTTTTTTCTGTTTCCGGCTTGCTCGTGTTAGCTGCAACAATGAATGCTCTTTTAGTTTTTCTTACTCCAAATTATCTTTTGAGTTCACATTTTTTCGTTTACATGATTAATAATAAATTGGTATATGTTGTTTATATGTAGTGCCAATTTTAATTACTGTTATTTATAATTATTATTTATATTCTAATAGTTCAAATTTAAGTCATTTTAATATTTTCGAAAATTTGGACTATCGAGTCAAACTGCACACCATACAAAATCATTTTGTATATTTAGTATTTATGTAAAAAGGTATTGCAATGACTTTACAAGAATTCTATAAGATTTTGTGATGTTTTTAATAATTATGATAATTTTATTTAGATAACAAAAAAAATTATTAGTCGCACCTAATGAGATTGTACCTCACACTTTAATGAATGAAGGATGGGGGTTTTCGTGCACATTTTTTAATAATTCAAGGGTGTTAAGTACTAATTCGTTAACTCATGGGGTGCGCACATAATTAATAACTCAGGGGGTGTTATGCATTTAACTCGAGTTATGTGATCGAATTTACTCTTTGTCGTGTATACATGTCCAATAACTGTGGAACAGTTGCAAGTGTGCAATATATTTATAGTGCCTTTGCTCTTTTTTTATTTTTGGTTTTCAGGATCCTAGACCTTTATCACAGGCGGATTTGGAGAGAGTAATTGCGACCTCAACAAAGACCAAAGTAGCTGCAAACGAATACTCCAGATTAAACTCGCCATCATTGTCGGGATGGTCACCACTTGGTGACTCAGATAATTACCAGGTCCAAGCTGCCATTAATGAGATATCTAAGATGGTTGTTTCTCGGTTTTTAAGCATTCCGCCAGACCAGGAAGATGAATAGTTTTGTACCCCATACTACTCCCTTATAGGCACGAATTAGGTTGACTCCCGTTTATTTTTTGTTTTCTGAACATGTATGACGTAACCTATGAGCATGCATATGACTTTTGGTGTGAGTGGGTGAGACATTTCACTCGAAACGCCTACTTGGTATAATATACATGTCTGGCTGCTTTTTTGGGTCTGAAATTTACGTAAGAAGAGCTTAATTTTAGTGCTATTCCTTCATTTACTGTCTTCTTTTCTACTGACAGGATCTTGAATGAACTGAAGGCTTTATTATTACCATTGAATCACTTGCCCAGGTGTTGCTGTGCATAGTCTAATTACAGTCAGTTTTCACCATGTGACTTTTATCTTATTGTGGTGGTGGCGCCAGTTTTCTGCCGTCTATGGTTTGCATTTTTGAACCACTGCTCTTTAAACGACCTTAGTGATCATTCTGCTCAACCATATTATATTTGGAAGTCATGTATTTTGGCGCAATAGATGTTTGTATACCTGTGTTATAGTTTATTTACACTGGATGTATCAGTTTGTAGTTGGAGTTAAGTATTTGACATTTAATCTGATCTTTGACCTCTTCTGAAACTGTCAACTTGAAAATATTTGGTTTGAGTTGTTATTTGTTAAGATCACCTGTAAATTGTGACTGTATAGTTGTGTCATCAGGCAAGGTCTAGTCAACCATGGTTCATGGTTGTTGGCAGACACTTCGAAGTCTATCCCTGATTTGAAAGAGTATATTGCGAATTCATACCTCGGTGTTTGCAACTAGAAATTTTTGTTCTGATGTGCGTCTATGCTGCAGTTAATGTTTGAAACGGTCTATCCTGGTGGTTTTGTATGATGGTTGATCTGTATAATACATTGCCTGGTCCGCATTTTAGTGCAGTAGATAAGATGCATTTCAAAGCACAAGCAGCCCAAAACTGTCGCACGAATGTGTGTTCAATTGTAGTCTTCTTGAGTTTTTGGTATGATAGCAAATCTTGAGCAGTTGATCTTCTATCTACGAAAGTCTTCAATGGGTCTTTGAAAATTAAAATTACATGCTCTTGAAATCTAATACTTCTGTAAGTTATTAACACTGTCCATTAGGGACCATGATACTATTTAAGTATTTAAGTGCATTGTTTAATGGTGTCATGTGCTTGTTAATGAAGATCAAAACTTACCAACACCTACCCCTTCGACCAAAGAAACTACAGAAAGAAAAATCGAGTTATTCATAAGTAACAAGTATTAAACCAAACAACTAGGGGGCTAAATGGGATTAAAATCGATCCATTTGGCTCGATATCAATCAGCTCCTAAAACATCGGTTTGACTAATCATCTTGTATGACTCAAGTTGGTCACTCAATGAAAGCAGAACGGAGTTAATCCTAACTATAGTTGAAAGCAGGTCGCATTATTGTGACATGCATTCATCCTACAAAATTTCCGATTAGGTTCTAGCATGGTCACTTCCCTATTTCAGTTTGTTATAAGCATTAATAAGAATTATGAGCAGTACCGTACGTAATTAGCACATGTTAGCACATCTTTCGAAGTCGGTATTTAGTCATAGCCTATTTTACGTGGATTTTTTCCAATGCCACCTGCAACAGAAGTTCTCAAACTGTTATTATTGGAACAAAAAGGTCCATCAATCACATTCCAAGTCAAAATTAATCCATTTTTTTCATTGTGTAATTCTCAGTACATCACCTTTGTGCTTTTCTAATTTCTTACTTTTTTAATCCAGTTATGACTCTTCGGTATTTTTCTACAATCTCGATTTTAACTAATATAATCTTCATTTAATTGATATATGCATCAATAGTTTACTGTAATTTTCATTTGATTGATGTAATTAATATTTAGCATTGAAAATTTTACTATTACATTACAATTTAAGATTAATCCTGATCAAAGCTGATTTTATAAAGTTAAACTGAAATTGAAAAGTTAAAACTTCACAGCTTTTTCAGAATGGAGGGAGTATAAGAACTTATAAAGTTATAAAATTCAAATATAATTTCTTTTATAACTCAAGTTAAACTCAATTATTATTTATTAATTATTTTTTATTTAATTTACTGTTTTAATTATTTTATTTAATATTTTAACTTTATACCAACCAACTTAGGTGGTATCCCAATCAAAACTCCATGAAGAAACCTACAAGTGACTTCATATGGGTACTTATAATATCTGAAAAAAGACAATAATGATGATCTTTCTCCAATATGGGGAAATATCCCAAATGGACGTTAACCTGTCAAATGATTCCACGAATTAAATTTGTGTGCTGCACTGCACATGTCAAACATTGCCTCCTAGCTACTCCCAAGTCATACAACAACGCCTATATTTCAATGTCACAATTCTCTACGCGTTCGCTTTCCATTTTCTTGACTAAATCATTAACCTAAACCATTTCTTCAAGCAAAAACGGCTAATTACTGTTCGTTACGTAGACAATTTCACATATTTAAGTACGAATTAGTATTCGTAACAGGTGAATACCCACGTGCTATTTTTATCATTTTTTAATTTTAAATTCATTCAATTAAAAATGTACAAATTTAAAATTTTATCATTTTCTCATTACTATTTGCTAAGTTCTATGAAAAAATATATTAAAACTCAAGAAATACTTCACGATGTTTTGAATATGTAAATGCAAAATTCCTATTATTAGTATACGGTTTTTTAGCCTATAAATAAGAAAGTGGTGAAAAAACTACTTTTTGGGATGCATAACTACTTTGAATTATTTGATTAGCATTATATAAATTTCACTGAATCCGTTACGATTATAACTTAAGCTTCTAAAAATTTATATTTTTGTGAGATCTGCCCCAAAGATTTATATCCTTGCATTACACGAATACTAGTACATATATAAAAGAGGAAATTCAAACATTTTTATAAATTGAAATGCAAAATTTACAAACACTTTTTACGGGATAAAATGGACGAATTACAACCTCAAAATGTTGAGATCACTTCGGCTATATTTATACTTTTATTTGTCTGAGCAAAATTGAATTTAATTATATATATTTTATAATATAAAATATAACTAATTAAATTTAAAAATTAATAATTTTTCAGGTATAATTTTAATACTGGAGTTCATACTTTGGTGTCAAAAGAATTACTTCTTTCCCTGATCATATTCTCCATTCGTTCACACAATTGTAGTGATATGGTGTACATACATGCATACCTAAATGAAATAATATACTCTCGGGAATGTGGGTCATGTAATTTGGCACACAACCTTTTGACTAAAACAAAACTTGGCTCACAACTTTGGAAACGATGCTATTTGTCCCAATAACAAATTATCCGCCAATTGTATTTATGTGAGCTCATGCTGTGTTGTTCCGAACAAAAGCTACGATTCCCAAATGCCAGTTTGCCAAATGACATGAATACATGATTGCGAAATCTCCAATGTGGGTCATCTCATTCTCCTCCTCCAACATTAGAAATTATTACTTCATATGCCCATCGGCCCATCTAAATGTAATCAGTTCCATTAAAATTGAAATTAAAATGTTCAAAGTGAAATACATTTTCATTTATATACATAACCTCTATAATGATATTTATTTTAACGACACGTTTTAAACGCACATATATTTTTCTATCTCAAACTCATTCTTTATCACATACTACAATTTTTTTTAAAACGGGTAAAATTAAATTATTTTATTATTACTTAGATAGAGGGAGTATAGTTTATTTATATACAACTTTTAAGAAAAATATATGTATTTTCATAAAAGTATGTGGTTAAAAATGAATTAAAAATATTAATTGAATGTTAAAGTATACTGTAGTAAATAAAATTTTGTTCGTCCTCATATAAGTGGATAAAATAATATGTGATTAAAAAAAGACTGTAGGTGTAATTAATCTTTATAAATGGATACTTTAATGGAACGTCGAAATCGGAAAGTTATGGAGTATTATTAAAGTAACAACCCGGCCTATGCGGGCTAAGCCCTGACCTTTTGACTAGCGTTGTTACTTATGGACATCTATCTAGGTGATATGCTGGTCTTACTATACCAATACAAGTCTTTTTTCCGCGTACTTTGACCTTACTCGTTTGAGAATTATGAGTCTTCTCAGTTGATCACCTATCCTAGAATTGATCCAGTGCAATCACACTTATCCCTTGAGCTTTTGTAGATGAATTTTTAAAAAGAAAAGTGGACCTTGCTAACATGAGTAGCGTTTACAATAAATATATAATTAATTAAGTATTGTGTGAGTTTTACAATTTAAGAAATAATCTGATTTGTTTTCTTCTTTGGCGATCTTCTCGTAAGTCATACTAATCTCCTATAAATTCGAAAATTGCAAATTGTATCAACACAAAAGAGCAAAACAAAAACAAAAGCACAGAGAGATTTGACACAATTATTCCAAATTCCAACCTAAAATTCCCTGACCCTTTATATAACAAAAAGAAACACCCAAAATATTCTTCCTTCGATTTACACCGATGAAAAGTAGGCCTTTTTTCTACGAATCATCATCTTCTCTTCTTCATCATCATCATCGACAATTCACCTGTTCAAACCTGAGATGATGCCTCACAAGAATCCTCCTCTCTCCCATTAACACACACACACACACACACACACAACCCCTTTAATTGATTAGTCATCATTTACTCCTACTACTACTACTCCCACCATGTTTCTTGCAAATCTCACTTTACTGATTTTCGCAATTATATTGCTCTTCTTCTCTCTCAAATTCCTCTCCAGAACAGGCCTCATCTATTCCCTCAAGAAACAATGGCTCTCACTGCTGGAAAACTGCTACGTCTACCAGTTCTACAAGGTCCCCAAATTCAACGACAACATGCAGGAGAATCAGCTTTATCGTAAGGTATACGCCTACCTCAATTCCCTCCCCTCAATCGACGGTTCCGATTGCGCAAACCTCTTCTCCGGCGGCCCCAAATCGGCCGAAATCAATATCACCCTCGACGAGAATCAACCGATCCTCGACAAATTCCTCGGCGCACGAGTCCACTGGAAGATCGAGAACCGTGACCAAACTGATCGTGTGAAATCGCTTGTTCTCAAGATCAAAAAGGAGGATAAACGAAGAATTCTGGTACCGTACTTGCAGCATATCCACCATGTTTTCGATGAAATCGAACAGAAGCGAAAGGAGGTGCGATTGTTCGTCAACATAGAGAACGAGGTCCAGAGATACGGAAAATGGAGATCGACTCCGTTCACACATCCAGCCACAATGGACACGATCGTGATGGATCCGGATCTGAAAACTCGAATTAAATCCGATTTAGAAACCTTTTCCAAGTCCAGGCAATACTATCACCGATTAGGCCGTGTTTGGAAGAGAAGCTATCTGCTATACGGCTCAGCTGGTACAGGTAAGTCCACTTTCATCGCTTCCATGGCCAAATTCCTCGGATACGATATTTACGAAATTAACCTTCACAAAGTCGAAAACGACTCCGATCTCCAGTACCTTCTTCTCCAAACCACAAACAAGTCCCTGCTCGTCGTAGAAGATCTCGACCGGTACTTCCATGGCAAAAATTCAACGGCTGTGAGCTCATCTGGTATTCTCAATTTCATGGACGGATTGTTCTCTTGCTGTGGAGAAGAAAGGGTCATGGTTTTTACTGTCAACAGTAAAGAGCATATTGATGCAGATATTTTACGGCCTGGTCGAATTGACGTGCATATTAACTTTCCGTTATGTGATTTCACGGCGTTTAAGACGCTGGCGAGTAGTCATTTGGGGTTGAAGGATCATAAGCTGTTTCCGCAAGTGGAGGAGATTTTTCAGACGGGTGCGAGTTTGAGTCCAGCGGAGATTTGTGAACTTATGATTTCGAACCGGAGTTCGCCGAGCCGAGCACTGAAAACGGTTATTACGGCGTTGCAGGGGAATTTGGCGAGCCGGGTTGGGAGACGGTTGACCGGGTCAGGGTCGAGTAGGGTTGCGGATGAGTCGGGCGAAATCGGGTTGAAAGAAGGGCAGGGTGTGAATGGGATACATCCGATTAAGGAGATCAAGAGTTTTTATGGGTTTTTAAGGGCGAAAAGTAGTAGGAAGGCTTCTATTGACTTTGATGCCAATGAGAGGGAGAATTTGGGCTTGACTACACATGGGAGTTTAGGTTAGGTTAGCATAAGGATTCTAAATTGAAATCCTGATTTGTATACTGTTTTTTCTTTACTCATTTCATTCAAGAAGATTTCATGTTAGGTATTTATTTATGATGTAGAAAACTTTAGCATAATGTTTAAGATGTAGAGGACTGATTTTGTAGATGTGCTTTTTCTTGTATTTGTTTTAGAATTGGTAAAACAAATTTAGATGATTTTGTATACAATGAAAACATTTATGATCGTCAGTAAATATCAAGTCTCTTAACAAACAATTTCTAAATAACTCATTTATAAATAAATCCATGTGTTAATAAAATTATCAATATTATTAATTAAAATACACATATTCATCACACACAAAATTATTTGCCTTAATTCTCTCTCTACACGTCAATTCCCTCCGTTGATCGATTTGCCCTCTCCTTCCGATGCGACGCGCGCGTGGCCGACCCATAAAGAAGGTGGCGATGCCGTCTATCTCTGCGTTAGTTGTTGAACGTAACATGGATCGATCACAATCACCGGTAACTGATGCGATTAATTAGGGAAGATGGAAGAACTTTGGTTTCTCGGGTTGTTGACTCGCAGGTAGGTGGGGATTTGGGTGGTCCTGGTGCGCGGATGATTTTGCCGGCGCCCGTCGATGCCATGGTGAATCATGCTCCACAGGATCGTCCGGTGAGCCCGATAGGGAGTCAATTGAATCAAATTTTACCGTAAGTTGCCTGGAGCAATTGACGGAAAAATCGAACTTTTGGATAATCTGGTAATAGAACCTTCCTCCCCTAAGCTTTGGACTGATATTATAAGTGGGAACATGGTACCTTCTCGGGGTTTAACAATTCAATATACTGCTCCGGTTATTGTGAATGGTGACATAGAAATCTCGATTGATGAAGTTGATGTTGTTTATGAGATGGAATTTTGGGAATACAGTATTATCATGTATGTTCTGGGTGGTGAATTAATTATGAACATTGTGAAGCAGTATATGACTAAATTTTGGAACTTCATCACATTACCGGAAATTTTCTATAATGAGGAAGGATATTTCATTCTCAAGTTTCGTATGGTTGCTGATAGGGACACTGTGATGACTAAGGGACCATATACTATCTTCAACTTGACTATGTTTATAAGGGAATGGACAAGGGGATTTTCCTTGAAAGATGATATGCTATGAACCCTTCCGATATGGGTTAAACTACCAAAGCTACCATTACACTTATGGGGTGAGTCGAGCTTGGGTAAGATTGGTAGTGCTCTGGGAAAATCACTTTTTACTGATGAGTGTACTGCTCACTTACTCTGTATATCATATGCACATTTACTTGTTGAGGTGGATATCACCAAGAAAATGCAGGACAATATTAAGATAAATGATGACAAAGGCAACATACTCACTCAAGCGGTTGAGAATGGATGAAAACCGTTATTTTGTGAGAAATGCCAAAGAGTAGGCCATTGTGTCGTCTGAAATCAAAGGAGGTGCTGAGGAGGCGAAGAGGGCAGGATTGGCAGGTTGTGGCTGACAAACGACCTACCTAAATAGCCCCACATGCTACTCATATCCAACCATCGAGCCCTAGGATGATGGTGTCAGTCTGCACTCCGACTCGAGATACTAATGTTGCATCCACTAGTGCATCTGCAGATGTTTGACATATTGTGGATCACCGGAGCAATGTCAAGGGTGAGGAACCTATGACTAGGCAGCCTAGTATGTAGATGAACTTGGATAGTATTGTGTACCAGAATGGTTTTAAGTCACTACGGGATGTGAATGGTCCCGTGGTGCTTCAAGACAAGGTCTCATGATTATTGCCTGGATTGTTAGGGGGTGTAATAAGATAGCTAAGATAAATGAGATTGGCTCCCGTCTCCGAGATTTCATGCTTGTAGCTATCCTTGTAGAAACTAGAGTTAATTAAGAAAAAAGCAAAAACAATCTTGATTGTTTAGGTGGGAATTGGAGTTATCTTGATAATTATGATTACCATGCCAATGGTAGGGTTTGGGTTCTTTGGGATTCGAGTAAAGTAACCATCCAAGTAGTGAACCGAGATGCACTATTCATTCATTGTCGGCTTTTGGGTATTGATGGCACTCTCATCACCTGGCTCACTGCGATCTATGCTCTAAATCTTCTGGAGGATCGTAGAAGACTATGGGGTAAACTGGAGGCATTACGACCTCAAAATTCTGACAGATGGATGCTAATGAGGGACTTTAATAATGTACTCTCGCCGAATGATAGGGTTGGAGGATCGATGGTGCATCCGAGTGAATATATGGATTTGGCTAATATAATGGAAAGAGTTGAACTTTTTGAAGTTGATAGTATTGGTGATCACTTCACGTGGCATAATAGGCATTATGTGGATCCGGTTTATTCCAGGATAGATCGTGTTTTGGGAAACATGCCTTGGTTGCAAGCTTTTAGTCACCTTCAAGTGGATATTTTTTATGCTGGTGTGCCGGACCATGCTTTACTACGACTTAATTTATTTGACACACCACGAGTGCTGGGTAAGCTCTTTCGGTTTATCAATAATGTCGTAGATGTGCCAGGCTTTCTTGGTACTGTTCGTCAAGTGTGGGCTGCCAACATAAATGGTGACTGTATGCAGAGGCGAAGGGAGGGGGGTGCAGATGGGTGCGGCTGCACCCCCCCCAACTTTTTTTTTTACTATATATGCAGTACTTTTGGACTTTTCTGTATTTTGCAACCCAGCCCAATAAGGCAATTTTAGTACTGTTTCCAATATCATTCATATTCCTTTCTTGCACAAAAAAGAAGAAGAGGTAGCTCTTTGCAACCTGCAAGTCTGCAACTTTCTTGGACTTTGATAATTTGGACTTTCAATTTCTTCTTACAAGTAAAGGTAAGGTTGTGTATATTCATTATTTTTATTTTTTGTTTGAACTTAGCTATTGTATGTAATTCATTATGTAATATTAACATACACGAAGTTCTTTTCTCCAGATTTAAATTGTTGAGTCATTGATCTGGAACACCTGGGATAAAGCAACTTGAGACTACTAATTTAAAGTTCTTTAAAGAATACTGCTAATTGAAGCAGGATTAATCATGTGTAAACGAAACATGGACATTCGTCGTTTTCTCAAGCCACTTAGCACTCAATCGGAAGCAACTAATACTCAAAATAAAAGTTCCAGCTAATTCTCAGAATAATGAAGTTCCAGCTAGTACTAATAACCAAACTCCAGCCAGTACTAGTAATCAAAATTCTACAGTAAGTGTTAATCACCATGAAGCTGAAATCAGGAATGTAAGCTCTCCTCCAAGAAAAGTTTCGAGAATTAATATAGAACGAAGCAATGTTCATGTCAAACGAGATCCAGTGAAGCGTAAGATGATATGGGAATATCCATCAAATGAAAAAGATGCAGTATGTAGAGCTTATATGAGGCTTGGGCCTTATCAAGTCCCTCGACCAAACTCTAGAGACTATATTGATAAATATGACATAAATTTTCTTAGCTCGTGCCAGTTGGTTGGAATATTCTCCTATGACAAATGTAGCATATTGTCTTCCTTGCTTTCTCTTTGCAAAACCTCCCATAGTTTGTGGAGCGAATACATTTTCTAAGACGGGGTTTAGATCATGGAGAAAAGTGAACGAAGGGAAAAATTGTCCTCTCTTAATACATGGCAAAAGTTCATTTGTGAAGAAATTGATGATGCCAAATTTTGCATTATTGTTGATGAATCTCGAGTCGAATAAAAAATGGAGCAAATGGCTATAGTTCTACGTTTTGTTGATAAGAATGGTTTTCTTAAAGAGAGATTTTGACATAGTTCATATCACCGAAACTAAAGCATCTACTCTGAAGAATGCAATAATTGAAGTCCTTTCTCACCACAATCTCAATGTGCAAAATATTAGAGGCCAATGATATGATGGGGCAAGTAACATGAGGGGAGAATGGAATGCTCTGCAAGCTCTTTTCTTTAATGAGTGTCCATTTGATTACTACATTCATTGTTTTGCCCATAGGCTGCAACTCATAGTAGTATCTACTGCAAAAAGTGTCATGTCAATTGAACATTTTTTCTCACACTTTAATGAAATCATCACAGCTGTTGATTCTTCTTCAAAGCGCCATGATCAGCTACATATCGCTCGCGCAATTGAAATCTCAGAGTTAATAGAAAATGATGAACTTGAGACTGGAAGAGGTAAAAAGCAGGTTGGCAATCTGCAATGCCCAGGTGATACTAGATGGAGCTCTCATTTCAAATCCCTTCAGAGTTTACTCGACATGTACGACAGTGTTAGTTCGGTATTAAAGGAAATCATGAACGATGGAAGTAGTCTACCTTCTAAAGTTAAAGCTGCGGCTGATAGAGCTTATGATTTCATTTTCATGATGTCATTCGAGTTTGTGTCAAGTGTTGTCCAAGAATAGGAAGTCAACAACTTATTATCTTGTTGATAGGTTGATTCGACTCATCTTAACTCTCCCTGTGTCTACAACAACATCGGAACCTGCATTTTCGGGCATGAAAATTGTGAAGACAAGGTTGTGCAATAAGATGGAAGATGACTTTCTATCCAGAACATTGTTGATGTATATTGAGAAGAAAATAGCTCAAGGATTTGACACCGATTCAATTATTGATGAATGTGATCGCATGAAAAAAAAAAAAAGACGATCTCAATTTAGGATGCACAAGTGAGAATAGCTTTTTTAGATTTTTGATTTCATATAATAGGACTTATTCTTTTTATATATTATTCGGGATTATATATTTTGAAACATCAAAATGTTTAAGTTGAATATTTATTAAGTTAATATTTTATATAGAATGTAACCCGACGCGGTTAGTGTTATTTGCACTTATATATACTCAAGCTCCCTCACCCCTTCAAATTCTATAACATAGTTTGCCCCCTCAAATGAAAAATCCTACCTTCGCCCCTGACGGTATGTATGTATGTAGTTTGGAGGAAGCCTCGGGTTTTGCAGCCTGCCATTCGCCAATTGCAGCGGGAGTTCGCTGGCTTAAAGACCTTGATAGACACTGCCCACACCCATTTGCAGGCTGCAAATGCTGCCGTGGCAGGGGATCAGATGAACTCTGAGCTCATTGACAATGTGAAACAGTGTACGATGGAATTGATGCGGCGTTATGATGTGGAAGAGTCTATTTTACAACAACGTGCTAAGATTGATTGGATCTGGTTGGGAGATGGGAATAATTCATACTTCCATACTACTCTCAAATAAAAGAACCGAAATATTGGTATGAGCTGCCTTCATCTAGGGGATGGTACAATTGCTTCGGTTCAACATGACATGGAGCTTGAGGTATTGGATTTTTACAACAAACTGGTCGGAAGTAAGGCCTAGGTACTGGAAGTTGTCGATGTATGTGTTATGGGGGATGGTCCGCAGTTGTCCCGTCCCCAGGCCGCTATGCTTATTAGACTGGTCACTCGAGTTGAGACTCGGACAACACTTCATGCAATTAGTGATCTTAAGGCTCTGGTATATGATGGATTTAATGCTCGTTGTTTTAAAGCCTCGTGGAGTGTTATTGAATCTGATGTTGTCCGAGCAGTTCATGAATGTTTTGAGTATGGACGCATGTATAAGCCTGTCAACTGTAGTATTGTGATTATGATTCCTAAGATAGTTGATGCAAGATTGGTTAAAGATTTTCGTCCTATATCTTGTTGTACCACTCTCTACAAGATTATTTCGAAAATTCTCACTACACGACTGAGTGGTATTTTATCCAGTCTTGTGCATGAGAGCCAGGCTGCTTTCACACCAGGGCAACATATCCATAACCACATCCTTCTGGCTTATGAACTTCTGTGGGGTTATAACAGGAAGAATGAGACTCCTAAGTGTATGATGCAAATGGATCTTCAGAAGGCTTATGATACAATGGAGTGGAGTGCTTTGGAGAGTATCTTGGTTGAATTGGGGTTTCCTTCACAATTCATTCGATGGATCATTATCTGCATCACTACAGTTTCGTATCGATACATGATCAATGGCATACCCTCGCAGAGTTTGCAAGCAAAGCATGGGCTTCGACAATGTGATCCCATCTCCCCTTTATTATTTCTTCTAGTAATGAAATACTTATATAGGACTTTGCAGAGCTTACTGCTGATTCTAGACTTCAACTTCCATTCTAAATGTGAAAGATTGAATATTATTAACCTGAGTTTTGGGGATGATCTCCTGTTGTTCTCTACAGGTGACTTGGGTTCGGTGCATCTCCTAATGGCAATGTTAAACAAGTTTTCCAGGGCTACGGGGTTTGTAGTCAATCCAACTAAGTGTAATATCTTTTTTGGTGCGGTTGAAGAGGAAGAAAAGGCACATATTCGGCTGCTCACGAGTTATAATGAAGGGAGCTTCCCGTTCCGTTAATTGGGAGTTCCTTTTATGAGCAAGAAGCTCAGCGTGGCACAGTGTCAACCGTTGATTGATAAAATCGTTGCCAGAATTCGGCATTGGAGTGTGAAACTTCTCAGCTATGTTGGTCGAGTTCAATTGATACGTAGTGTATTATTTGATGTAGTGAACTACTGGCTTCAATGTTTTCCACATTCGAAAGGGGTCCTTCAGAAAGTGGAAGCTATTTGTTGATCGTTTTTGTGGTCTAACAGTGAGAGTATCACGAGGAAGGCCCCAGTCGCCTGGAAGATTGTTTGTTGGCTAAAGCTAGTGGAGGGCTACAAATTATTGCACTACAGGAATGGAGTACTGCATGCTTACTGAAGCTGCTTTGGAATTTACCACGAAGTTATGTGGTAAGCAGGACAATCTCAGGGTAAAGTGGATTCACGCTTATTATATACCAAAATAATTGATGCTCATAGCGGTTGTTCCCCGTTCGAGTTCTTGAATTCTTAAAGGTATACTTGAGTGCCGGCCTTTAACCATCAACAACCAATGCTGGATGGTAATGACGAGTCTCGCTATGTTCAGAACAGGTCGTATGCATCATGAATTACGCGAGCCCGGATTGATGGTGCCGTGGAGGGGGCTGCTCTGCCGAAATGTTGCACGACCATGGGCCCAATTCATTTTATGTATGACATGTTATCGGCGGCTGATGACTAAAGATAGACTTGTCTGGTTTGTTCTCCTGGATTCTGTTGTATGTTGTTTTTGTGACCAAGACGAGACCATTGCACAGTTGATGTTCGGTTGCAGCGTTACTCGTACGATATGGCAGCAAGTACTAATCTGGTTACGTATTCCGCATACCCCGTGTGACAGGAATGTGAAATTGACTTGGATCATTGCGAAATCAAGAGGCAAGGGTTGGAGAGCAAAATTGATCAAATTGGCATCTACGACTGTCTATGAAACTTAATTTTTTTGTAATGAGTACTGCTTTGATAGCATCAGTGGCACACCAAATAGTGATAGAGTTATTCGTAAGATCATGTATACTGTTATTTATCGAGCATGGAGCGTCCCGGTGCTAAACCACCATGTAGGATTTTGATGTCAGATTAGTTTATTATATTTTCCCTTGGTCATGACGATTAGGCTGGATCATTGTTGATCGCCTCATGCCTTGTATTGTATTTTGAGGTAATATATATATTCGCATTTCAAAAAAATAAAAAACTCATATTCTCAATATTGAAAATTTTAATATTACAATGTGACATATTTCATTAATAATACAAACGTTTTGATTAATAATATTGGTGATTTTATTGGTAACATGTACCGTCTCTAGATATATGGACCATCTCTTATAAAACATTGTGGTCAATAAAATACAGCTTTTGTGTAAGGAAAAACACCCATAATGTTAATAATATAAACTTTTTGATTAATATTATGATACTTTTTTTCAATTAAATATTTTTAAATTTTTGATGATTTATTTACAATATGGTCTCTCCTAAGATTTGTATGCTTGGTTCTTTTTACATGAGAACTTTTTCACCAGTTAAGCTCATTGAAATGATGGAACTATCATTTAGGTTAATAATATTTATGAACGGACAACCAGCCCAACCAACCAACTTTCTCAATAAACAATTAATTTCTCTCTCATATATATACCTAACCTTCCAACCAACCCAACTACAATAAACAAATTGTAGTTTATCCATGATCCCAACTAATACAATAAATTCAATAAAATATTATTATCATTTTAATTATTATCATAAAATAATTATATAAATAATTAAATATAATAATCATATGTAATATAAAAAAATTAGCGTAGATAAAAAAAATTAAAATACAAGATGATGTAACAATTTAAGACTACATTACTGAAATACACGAAAAACAATTACAATGCTTCAAATGTAATTTCAAAATAAACAACGTTGTTGAAGGATAAAAAATTCATATGGTAGAACCGAAAATGGTGCTTTTGAGATATGAAGTAGTTAATAAAGTTGAAAGTGTATGAAACTATACTGATATTGATCTCTATTTAAAGAGAATTTTATTTCATGAATTTGATATATTTTTTATTTTTTGGAAAAGGATAATAAAAAGTTATTAAAATAAAACTATAAAATCAAAAACAAAAAGAACCAATAGGGAGGGGACACTTTGTTCCCCTCCCTATCCATTTGCATTGAGCAACCAGCATTTTGGTGGCGGCGGATCCCCTAACCCATCAAATACCCCCTAAAATACCTCACTTTTTCTATTGGTCCATTTATCAAAATTTAACCAACTAACTAAGCTAGAAGTTAACCACAGTTGATAATTCTTTACTAAATATAGTCCTATTACAACAACTAATCACTAACAATTAATTAACTACCAGTAGAATTTACAATTATATGTATGTGCTATTATATTTGCTAAATATATAGTTCAAATTTCACAGATCATCTAACAATTCTTTTCGCGGCAAAATTATAAATTCTGGATTCTTTTAAAGCGAAGCAGAGCAAGAGTAAGAGTGAGAATCGATTTCTTCAATATTTTTAAGTTTGTCCAAATAGCAAAAATGATTTTTAGATGATCTATGAAATTTGGACGGTATATTTAGCAAATATAACATCACAAGCATATAATAGTAAATTCTATGGGTAGTTAATTAATTGTTGTAAAAGGACTATATTTAGTAAAGAATTATTAATAAGGGTTAAACTTCTAACTTAGTTAGTTGGTTAAATTTAACAATTAATATGAAAAATGAGGTATTTTATGAGGTATTTGATGGGTTCGGAAATCTGCACCGATTTGCTGGTTATTGGTTCGGCGAATAAATTTATCAAACACAATGCAATTTCTTTTTAAAACTTTTTCTGTAGGTCCCATCCATCAAAAGTTGGCAAGCAAATGTCGATATTTTCAGCCTTATATATTGGTTATTACTTTAAGATATTGTAGAAATAGATTAACGTTGCAATTCTAAGATGATTACAAGTACTCAGTTATAATCGAATAGTTTTCAAAGAAAAAAGAAAAAGGGATGATGAATCAAGTTAAAGTTATGGTCCACAAAAATAAAATATGTAAGTGTCAATCAAAATCCAATCTTAATTGGGACCCCAACGAGCCTAATGCCCTATTTCCTTTTGAGATTGGTTGGTAGTTGTTGTTTTATTAATGTAGTCCTGTCAGCTCAGCATTGTATAGCCATAATACCACCATTATATGCCCCAGGTTGTCTTTAATGATGGTTACTCTCAGTGTCGGGTGAGTATACAATCCGACTACAACTGTAATTATTTAACATATATTCATCTAATTATACTCATTATTAATTATTAATTCTTTTACTTTAACTTATATTTAATCTTGATTATTCACACGATTGTAATTTCTAAAATGATACTTTAGTAGATATAATTTATAGATAAGATTGTAATGTCCTAACATATTATAATTTGAATTTATTAAAATTTAAATTATATTAATCTTCCCAATTAAACATTAACATCTTTTCTTGTTTCTTTCATGTACGGGAAAAAAATATTGGGTGTTCTTCCCCAATTCATATATTTAGTCCTTAATTTTAGTCCCTATTAATAAATACAATCAATTCAATCAATTTAATTCACTAACCAACTTACGATTATATTGATTTGTTTTCAATTGCACTGACTATTACTACTTTGCCCGACGCAATACATGCCCCGGTCAGGTACGCTACTTTGTGTGAAAATTTATCCAAATTTTCATTGTGACTTGATTGGCTGGAAATGAACCAGTTGAATAATTGGAGAGATTAGGGTTTATAAATATAAATCGAAGAAGAACAGAACGTTTACTTCATATAATTAGTCAAGGAGAAAAATAATTTTATCTTTTAAAATTATAATTATAATATATTATGACATTATAATAATATTTGTATAGATATATTTATTGAAATTTTTATTGTAAAAATTACAAACAATATACACGGTTATGATGAATTAGGGGTTGATTGGAGTATCATCCAAACGCCCATTTGGATGCTACTTCAAGATTTTACGTTTGATGTAGTACTAAAATGCCAAAAATTCAAATGCTTCTACAGTTCCAAGCATTTTGCAACAACCAATAATACATTATCCAATTACAATTCTATACCAAACACAATTTTAACAATCCTACTAAAATGTCGGTCACTATTCAGACTTTTAAATCGGGGCATTTAAATCGCACACCAATCATCCCCTTATAAATTGAGATGTTTATTTATAAGTAATTTAAAAATTATTAGTGAATACCATTGAAATGGATATGTATTAAAAAGTATAAGCATAGTCGTACGTCAGAAACACCCTGGTGTATTGCCATCTAAGTATGACACATCGTCTATAATGATTGTCATTCTCCTCCATCAGTGACATATTCAGTTTTCATTTTCAAATAGTCTGTCGGACCTGGGTCCATATTTAATTTTACACCCTCCATTTTAAAACGTATTAGCTTAAACTTTACATCTATTAATATATATTTTCTTAAATATCTAACCTACTTTATTCACAATATTTTATTTACTATCCTTTTGCTATATTTTGAAATTTATTTATGATTCTATTTTGTAAAAAAAAAATTAAAACTTAAACGTCAGAGTCGACCTACAAATAGGAAATTAAATATTCAGGGGTCGGGGGATGGGTGGTCTGCCTCATAGCATTCCAGCCACGCTAAAAGAATAGCCTAATTTGGCTTAGTGATCTGCACAAAAAATTGTTAATATATCTGATATACGCAATATAGTCCATTCATCCCAAGAAATCCTATAACGCTCCACGACTTATCAAGTAAGATAAACAGGCCGTCATTAAAGATCTGGGACCGTCACCGAGTACTACGGGACCGCCACCAGAGAAGAACCTTGAGCAATACAACGACGAAGACTCAACTTTATGTCAGGGTCATCGTAGTGCTACCTCCACCACGACCCCTTACCAAGAGTGAACATGTCACTATCATCGTGGTGTTAACCACGCACCACTACCCTCCGACTTTACGTGTCACCATCCCGCCAGGTTGACAATAGTTCGGCATGTCAGTGACAAAGCTCCGATGAAATTCTACCATAAATAGGAGGCATTTACTCCTCATTAAGGTACACAACTACTACCCGATAATCTACTCTCTAGACTTTGAAGGCCAGGTACATTCTCCTAACCTCAAATATGTTAAAGTTCGAAGCCTGGTCTTAGGCAAGCAGGGCAAAAAGGGTCTAACCCCTTCACTATGTTTCAGGTTTCTCGAAGGACTTCTCCAAGACGGACCATTTCCTGTTGTGACGGTCACATTACCTAGCGACGGACCCAACACTCCAGGACGACCCTCCTTACCTTAGAACTTGTGACAAACAAAGAACTTAACTAAAGATCTACTAACTTAATATTATAGACGAACTGAAGTGAACACTCTAGTGAATTAAGACGGACTAGACTCTACCTAATACTCGAACTTTGCCTTAGTCAGATTCATACACCATCAATATCAATCTTTTGCAGATCAATATCCCAAGGCATGCATATGCATCAGTTCCTTTCGTCGATTGACTTTATCAATGAGGGTGCAAATTCCTTCTCTGTGATTCAATCATAAATAGTCGATAAGTTTGTTTTCACAATCATTTAATTTTTATCATTACTTTATTCACTATTTTATAAAACTTGTGAACGTATCCGACAGAAAGTTCCGATGATTATACTAAAATTAAATTCTATCGTATTTTTGTATATAAATAAAAAAAAGGTTTATTCAACACATGCACACTCAATTGTAATCGAGTAGAACTAGTTTGTGTTGCTTGAACATCACTATAAATTAATACAACAATTATATTTAAGTTTCGTTCAATTAAAATGTCCAAACACAATATTTTACAAATTAAGTATAAATCTTTTACACTATCCCTTATTTAATTAATGTTTTCAAGAACCAATTAAAATTTAGCATATAATGCAATCAATTAACGTCATGTATAAAACAACCTAATAACATCATTATTCATTTAAAACTATATAGTAAAAACTCCGTACAGTCATATCGTCGAAACTGAAAAAGAAATTACTATGAGAGTTTATTTCTAAGTAGAGGTTTGTACTAAAAATATATCTTTTATAATAAATAATATACATAATTTAAATGTTATATTTATTAAATAAAATTACTAATCACTAACTTGATGTTTTTGTCTAACAAGAAGGTTCATATATTAATGAATTATTGTGTACACGGAAGTTAATAGATAGGATAAATATTAGTATTGAATATTATATCATTTATTACTGTATAAAGGTAAAATTACTTAAGGCGGACCGAGACAGTTATGGAATATTTCAATGTAGAGTTGATTCTTATATATAACTGGTCCTAAAATAGAACCGGAATTTTTTATGACTGTAGGAAAAGTATCATTATTTTGAAAATGCAGTTAATGCATGTATATTGAACACTAATATTTTAAATTAAGCGTATAATGTATCTGTAGTTAAATATCTAATGTTCGTCGATCTTTTCTAATGACAATCACTCATGTCAATATTGCTCCTCAAATTGTTGTCAATATAAACTTGGTGGTTCACTGCAGCTTACACTTAACAATTGAGTATGTTGAATATTATTTTATGCTAGGACCTATCTACGTAAAGCAGGTCTTCTTTTACGCTAGTATATAGAGTGGAAATATTCTTTGGCTGTGGCTTAAAGTCTTCCCCTTAGTAACTGGTGTGCCTCGTGCTTAATTACCGTTAAAAATACATTAGAAATAGGCTTCTCCTCGACCAAATAAATAAAGCAGGTCTTCTTTTACGCCAAGTGATAATTACCTTCAAACTTTTCATAATCTATCTTTTTGGTTAATCATGTTGTCGATCAGTTGGATTATAACATTTCCTCAACTCAATGGTAGGGAATTCATTGCTTCTTTTACAAATTCTATATCAATATCAGCTTCTTCAAGAAACATTTGTATGTCGCCTCGCGCGCATGGTATTTGGAAAGATCAAGAAACATTTGTATGTCAGCCTCGCGCGCATGGTATTTGGAGAGATCAAGAATGCCAACCAAATCTCACCTGAGAGACGGTTGGTCGGACCATTACAGTTCAAAAGGAGTGAATGTAACACTCCTGAATTTTAAATCAAATCGAAAAAGTTTAAAGGGATAGAGAACACTACTCATACCAACAAGGTACACTTTTTTTTGTTGGAATCCACCTATAAAAATTTCAGAGTTAAACGTGTTTGCTATGGAGTAATTATTCTAGGATGGGTGACCAATTGGGTTCACACATGAGTGATGACAAAGTGTACGGAAAAGAACTTGCGTTGGTATAGTGGGGCCAACAAATCACTCTGAAAGCTGCCCATGAGTAACCGCGCCGTCCCAAAGAGACGAAGCTCGATCAATTAGTGGTCGGGTCGTTACAATTTTAATTTTAAAATTTAACTATCACAAAGTCTCATAAGAGACGGTCTCTAGATAGTTTATCTAGAGACTGGACTATTTTATAATTTACCAACTAAGCAAACCAATGTGATTTTTTGCGAATCCGGTTCAACCACCCGACCCGGTTGAGTATATATGGCTAAAAACCCATCAACTTCAATTTTCTTCTTTCCTTCAATCATTCTTCTTCATTTAGCTCACTGTATATTTCCAGTTCTCCAATACTTATCTTCAAGCCTTACTTTTAGCTAAAATCTCGAGATTCAACCTCAAATTCGATCAATTCAGTCTTTAGAAGCTGCTATATTATCTCTAATGTGACCAAGAAGGTATTGATTTCATATGAAAACCCTAATTTAATGTTTTCTTTTATTTTTTTGCTTGGAATCAGTCATATTATCTAGGAATCGACTAGATTGATGTATTGTTGTTGTGTTAGCTCGTTATTTATTTATTTTAGATTTTTATTGGTGAAACGAGGTTTTAAATTTCATGTACGATTGACAATCGGGTCTGAAATTGATCGATCTACAACTACTCGTTGTTTTTTCTAATTTTTATGCGTTCTCGTACTTTCATATGTATTTTTGGCCAATGATTTCATTCAAAATCTGACCACAATGATGAACTTAAATCTGGAAAAGACAAGCTATACAACGTTTTTATGTTCTTTCATATGTGTCCCATGCTCTCAATGATACTACCCATGTTCTCTGGAATATGTCCCATGTTTTCATTTAAAACCTTACTGTCGTTTTGTGATCTATTTTTTGATAGTATCATATCGAGTTATGTTTTATTATTGTATATACCATAAGTTCTTACGTATAAGTACCATTTTCTCACCGATACACCCCATGTTCTTAACATTCCACTATATTTCGTATGAAATTGTTGTCATGTCCGCGTAAAAATATTATATTCAACTTTGTTCATGTTTCTTTACTATTTTGTACTTGTGGTCTATATATTAACCATTTATATTTGTGTTCTATGTAATATCCAATATGGGTTGTTTGTTTGATAACATAGGTGATATGTTTGTCTTCTTTGTAGATGTAAAAAATGATGGTGTTGAGCGCTGAAATTATTTGTAATAATGTGGTGTCTGACGAAGACTATTAATTATATGATGTAGATGATCAGATGGAGCCAGAAGATGATGAACCTAAATATATATTGATAGACATCGGGGGTAGACTGGAGAGTTCTTGCAAAAGAAATAGATCTTTATGTTTCTATTCTCGTAGATGTTCATAGTACAACTTGTAACTGAATGATCAGTTTCTGTTTAAATGTATCTTGTTTGTTGGGATCATGATTTTATATGTTGGAAACATGGATAGAAGAGTTGAAAACACAATTTTAGTTTAAAATAAATAAATTATGTTCATATGATGCGAATGTTAAGAACAAATAGTAAGTAATATGTTGAGAACTTGGTTTAATGTGGTGAGGAGATAGACGGAAATATTGAGAACAATGGAATAATATAGTGTTGAGAATATGGATTAATATCGTAAGAACATGGTGTAATATGTTGGGAACATATATTAATATTGTGAGAACATGGATAAAAAATGCAAATAGAATGGTCTTTAATCTACAAGTATATAACATGAGACTTCAAATATTGAACTCTATAAAATATTGAAAATATTGAAAACATGGGTGAATATGTTGAGATTATGGATGAATATATTAACATCATGGCATTATAAATATCATTGAAGAAACATATGAATCATGATCCAAAAAACAAGATTACATTTAAAATAAACCTAGACCGTTCATTTACATCATGTTATACTAGTGTTCATACATATGCAAAAATAAAAAATATAATTCATCTCTTCTTCTTCAAGTTGATTAATACTACCCAATCAAAAATTGCAAAAACTTCAATGTGCAACACCATCAATTTTTATACCTACAAGAGATATAACTATCTTCTCAAACAAACTGCAAATATTATGGTTCAAGTAGTAGAGAACGTGAAATGATATGCAAACAAAGGCCTCATGTTGGCAGACCAACTGCTACATATGATGGGTTAAATTGCAGAAAACATGGAGCAAATAGTAGAGAACATGTAATGTCATGCACACACAAATTACTCATGATGGCAGATCAAGTATTATATTGTAATTATGAGTCAAACTGCAAGATACATGGATAAAATTAGAACATGGAATGTCCATGCAAACTAATTCCTCATAATGGAAGAGCAACACAACCACTACATTGTAGTCATGTGTCAAACTGTAAGAATCATGGATCAAATAGCAGAGAACATGAAATGTCATGGGAATAACATATCAAGCACCACTACATTAAAATTATGGGTCAAAATGCATAAAATATTGATCAAATAGCCGAAAACATGGATTATACTACAAAATATATTTTTCAAATGCACATAGCATTGCATGACTCTTTCTAGAAAATATAGTAAATATTACACATAACATATGCAAAATGGTAAAGAATATGGACTACACTGCAAACAATTCACACGGACTGAGCAACTATTCCATAGCAAACATAGTGGATGTTGATAAGAACATGGGGTATATTGGTGAGAAGATGGTATATATACATAAGACCATAGGTATACAGTAAATAACACAGAACTCAATATGATGTTGTAAAAAAAAAAAAACAGGGCATAAAATGACAGTCAGGTTTTAAATGTAAACATAGTACATATTACAGAGACATGGGTATTAATTATCGTTGAGAACATGAAACACATAAGGTAAAATATAAAAACGTTGTATACCTTATTTTTTCAGATCTGAGTTCATCATTGTTGTTAGATTTTGAATGAAAACAACATTCAATCCTTATGAAAATACGATTACACCTTGTGAATGCATAAACAACAACAATGAGTTATCAAAACACAAAAATATAGATGAATGATTCTAGATTTATAATTTTACAACGATTTAGTCGAGTTTTTAGTGAATATGATAGATTTGAAGCAAAAATTAGAAAAAAACATTGAATTTAACTAGGGTTTTCGAGCGAATCTTCACCTTATAGACCACTAATTTGTTCAATCAATGATATCTAATGTGTTTTGGAGAACAAATTGCTCAAAAAGTTTAAGAAAACATAAAAATCAATTACAAATATATCTCTAACATTGTTTCATCGATTTTTTCTTCCGCTCATAATGTTGTAGCAGCCTAGATTTGTAGACTGAAGATGACTTATCTGAAATTGAAGGTGCTAGTCTATGATGTTTTTGAAGAGAATTTTTTTTAGATCTGTGGTTTGTATTGAATGAAAACATGTACATTATTTTCGAGTTATATCTATATATAGTTGACCCGTTTTCTTATGACCCCTGGTTGGATAATTTGTAAATTTATTTTTGTTTGGAATTGATATGTAATATATAAAAAGCATGTTTATATATCTCTTTCTAGAGCATGTATTTTAGGAGACTTCCTCTTTGACTATATATTATTTAACAAACATATATTTGATATTTGTTCAAAACACCTACTATGTATTAATAAAAACCACAACGTTCCTACTATAACCATGATTATCCTCCATCTTATGGAGTCTATATAAAATAATGTTGGATAAGTTGCTCTTTTGTTCAACCCGTAAATTACCTTTCTTCGAATGTGTTTGTATTCAAATAAAACATATAACTTTAATAGGGCAAAAGTTGATTTTAGGTACTCAAGTTTAAGATATTGTTAATTTTTATACTTTAAAGTGGTGATGTGCAATTGTGATATAGATGAATTGATTACAATGAAAATATTGATTGTAAATGGAAAGGTAGAGCGTTTAAATTTGAATTACGATTAACCTAATCTCAATTTTTCAAGAAACAAAACCAATAAAGCAGCCTATAAAAACGAATTTGACAAAGATAATATGATGTGTGTGAGTGGGAACATACTCCTTGGTGTCTTGTGACAACTAGTTTTTAATGCTATTTTTCAGGCGTTTGACATTTGCTCGTGCTGGAATGGCACACAATCACCTTCAAATTCTGATTGATTGATGTTAGTATCTTATTGTAAATAGTTATTAATATTTAATATTTCAACTGAACGCGATCACTTTAAAATATTAAAATTAAAAATGTATCACAATAAAGTACTAAATGAATTTTCAATATATGAATTAATATAAATTATTAGATAAATATGATTATACTAAGTGATTCAATGAAATCATGAATTTTACAATAACTTCACTTATTTTGTAGCTAACCTTGGATAGGAAAGTGAGAGCCCATTCAATTGGTTAACTGGGCCGACATTCCTTGCTTATGGGCTAATACTATTTGGACGTTGATTAATTCGAATTCTTGTTGGAGTAGAAATCATCATGTAACAGGAAACGTTTAGTTTGCAAACTGAAATAATCGTGAAACCATATAAATAGCCGTATTACGTTCCCTTGTTATTACAATAACATTCAAGTTAGAAGAATCAGATTGACAAAGTAAGAGCTAGCCAGGGTTGTTGATCGAGGAATCGAATCGAATCAAGTGATTGAACAATTAGCAGGCAACCATGTCTATGTCAATGTTCCCGTTCACCCCTTTTGATGCAGTTTTCGCAAAAGCTTTGAATGACCAAGTTGTTTCTACTCTTGATCAGTTGTCGTCCAAGCAAACACGAATGTGCATGCCCGAACAACAGGGGAAACAACCAGAACAACACTCTTCTGTCTCTTCACCACCGAAGAAGGATGAGAGCGCTCAGCTTAGCTCCAAAGATTAGGTTTATCTTAATTTTTTTAATTATTTTTTTAAACGTTAAATGTGGATCGAACCCTGACCAATAGGTTTATCTTAATGGTTTCTTGATTTTCTATTTCATGCGTTCTTGGTGCGTGGACTATATTTACATCATTCTTTTGATATACAGTGCGCGAATTTGATCCATTCAATGACACCGTACACATCTTCTCGTTCTTTAAAATAGATGCAGACTACCCAACAATAAATTGACGACTGCTTCATAATTTGATATTCATGAAATTAACACCTACAACGATCTGGTGAAAACTGGATCTTGATCTGTGAAATCATAATTGTTATTATTTCTTTTGGACAGAACGTTTACAAAAAAAAGAAAAAGAAAAAAAGAGGTAGCTGATAACAGGTACCCTAACACATCAATCTTCGGACATGAGTGGCAAGTCTTCTTTGATCCAGGTATAAATACCTCCTTCCAAGTGATACACGTTCTTAAAGCCATTCAAAACCAGCAAATAAGCCGCTATCAGTGACCTGCAGTATATAGAATACAATCATAAGTTCACTAACCTGACTCTTATATGCATTAATCATAAATCATTCTTGTTACATCTACAGAATCACATTATCGTATTGTTATCTGTGAGTAATCTAACTTTGACAGCGTAGAGTAAATTTGTGTCGTGAGTAGGGATAGATGATTAACCTTGATTGTTGGCCTTCTGGAAGATTTTGTGTTGGCTTCATAGTTCCACCAGCTGAACAGCAAACAATTATCTTTGAATCCTTTGTCAGTTTTGAGTCGACGCCTGTTTTATGCTCACATGTTATACACATGACATAACACACTATATGCTCCCAATTAGAACTAGAATCTAGAAGTACATGTTTCTTACTCTGAATGAACTCTGGATTCTCTTCTGTTCCAGAAAATATACCGAAAAATGCAAATGCAGCTCTCCTAGCAATGTCCCAAGCAGTCCACTCCTTAATAAGCCTATATATTTGCACATTGATTGCACCTTCTGGATGAGCCTATATATGCATAAATAAACAACTAATGAATACTAAATACAGTACAATCTTCGTGTGTCAAGATGGAAACTCGATTTACCTCTTTGTACTCTGCCTCAGGCCGTACGTCCAGAATTACAAATTTATTTTCCTTTTGAAGTCGAAATGCTTCCTTCACATCAACACTCCTAACCTACAAAACAAAAAATAGGACGCCACATTAAGTTCTTCTACAAGTGCATATTATTTGGTTTGATCATAAACTGCACCAATTTTAAGTTTCTAACTACCTTTTTCTCGAGCAGAACTTGGCGTTTTATCTTCCATTCTTCTTCAGCTGTTTTCTCCAAACAATGAATTAGAAAAATATTAGTCTTACTCTACAGACATGCTGTGTAATCTATGTATTACAACTTTTCCTCAAGACAAGTATTACAACTTTTCCTCGATTTCAACAAGTTTACGTACACAGGAAGACGATATATATATGTTTGTATGTACCTGGTGATTTAGCAGGCTTCGTTGCAGTATTCTCGATTCTGAGTGGCCTGTAGTTGGTTGAGCTACTCTTTCTTGCGGTGGACAGTTTGATGGTGAAACAAGAAGTAGTGGATTCATTTACACAACCTGCAGCAGCATAGGTTGCATGATGAAATCTATTATGATGATACAAAGAAGATGATGTTGGATGTGGACTAATTGAAGTTACTGCAGCAGCCATATGCTAATAAATTTGAAAAAACAAAAAACAACACAGATTGTGATTTAGATTACAATGCTGTACTACTACTGAAACTCTTGAGTTTGAAAGACAAAAGTAAATTGATGAAATCAGTGGGCCATGATGAAGAGAGAATTTCACAGATATTTTGAACAATATATCCTTGCAAATCTGAACTTGTGGTGATGGAGCAATGCATTGTTGCCACCTAGGATTTATTCATCCAATCATCCATTTTTATCAGTTTTCTAAGTTTGGGGATAATAATACTTCAACAAGTTGTTTGATATTTTCTTCTGCTGTGGATATGGGCTTGTCTTTTTTCGAAACTAAACATAGTTCTAAACTACGAACTCATAGTAATAACTAAACATGATTTTACTAATGGCTGAAGACATGGAGTACTAATATCTGGGTGGAAATGGCAAAAGAAATTTGGTAAACCAGTGATTCTTCGGAACTGGATCCATCGATCTTCCGTTACCTGAAAGTCTGAAACCACATGATTAAGTATGACCAACAAGGACCGCGGAATAAGGACACAGATTTCTGCAGCATTTTCTACTAGAAGTGCAGAATCTTCCAAAGCAACTTCTACACCTTGAAACTGGAAGGGTAAAGAAATGAAGCAACATAAAGAACCTATTGGGATCCCGAACTAAGATTCACAAATTAATAAATGAAACATCCAACCAGAGATTTCCCAATGATTGTAGCTAGTTTCTGACTTACCCTTGTTGCTAACTTGCTATGAAACTTAATTCTCCAAGCCTGATGAAGAGGATATTGTGTGAATCAACAAGTCAGGCACACGCGTTCTTGTAGATAATAGAGTTCCATCACATGAGATCTTGCGCAGAGAACGCTGCAGGTGGCTCTCTAAACCTAAACCCATAGCAAGCTGGTGGCTTCATCCTAGTCATTCCTATTCCAAAAAAAAAAAAAAAGTGAACATTAGAAGAACAACCACATGCAGGTTTTCGACTTTCATTAAACATTAAGCCATTAAGGAATGCATTCTGAAATCATGAAAGTTCTTTCAGGTTCATATATCCGTACAAACAACAATACTTATTTGAAAATCCATTAATATTTTTCTAAAATTGTCTAAATCACGAAAACGATTTCACTGGGATAAATAACGGGAGAAAGACAGATTTAGTCCAAAACTATGGCCTTTCCGCACGCGCAATGACCACTTTGCACCACTTGTGATTTTCAGTCTACAACTTCGACGAATTGGGATTTTTGATCATAATTCGCCGAATTAGCGGCGAACTGATCCTAGGTGGCATTTTTTCCGCTGACTGGGCATTTTTTCCACACTCCTTCGGTGATATGGCGTGACACCTCACTGTGAATAAACAACTCATCAGATTCGGACGTGGATTAAGTGATAAAAGGAGGGAAAATTGGTGATGGCTCTATACAATCCCTAAATTTCCCCCTCTTTTCACCCACATCTCTCAACTTCTCCTCCGATTCTCTCTCTCAGAAACCCTACAAGCGCGGAATTAAGGTGATGTCGAGCAGT
>JAYMSP010000021.1:0-119009 GCA_036897095.1 Plantago elongata
TGCATAATCACTAACTTGAATGGAGGCTATAATAATGTTAACGCGGTATATTAAACTGCATATAAATATTATAACTATAAATAGATTATGACTCCTTAATGTTAGTAATTAAAAATATTATTCAATTATAATTTCTTATTTTACATATATATATATATATATATATATATATATATATATATATATATATATGAGATTGATGAATAAGAAGAGATAGTAAAAATGGTTCTTTCATCCAATGTGATAATTTGTTCTGTTCCGCCCCTCTATGTATTGATGTGGACGAACTACAACTTCCATTTCTCCAATTCATAGCGTTATGAATTCTTTATTCGAATTCGTCTTCTTCTTCAGTTCTTCTGCAAACATGAAAAGGTTTCTTCTCGATTTCTAACATTACTCTAACTTCATTTCTTGAGAACATAAATTACAACCTTGTACACCTAACACTTCATAGCTCAAGTGGCCTAAATGAACATACTATTTGTTTGCTCGAAGAAAATGACACTATTATGAAAATATATAACTAGTTTTCATACAATATATAGCTTATCGAGCTTATTTTATATATTACTACAAGAAACTTATTACAGACATTAATATAACTATCCGCTTAATCAACAAATTTACAAAATACTTTTGTTCCAATTAGATTCAAATTAAATCGCAATCTATCTATAAATATTAGCAATATATTATATTAGTTAGTTTATTTTGCCAAACATAACTAGCTAACATATTATATGACTGACACGAACATTTCAAGTTGCTCACTCAATTCGTGTTTCTCACGTTCAAATGAAAAATGAGCAAGAAATAAACCGGTCTTCCGGCCCACTAGAAGGGCGCAGGATCAGCCGGCGAATCACATAAACAAGATTATGTCTCCACCAAATAGAATTCTTATTATTGTCATTAGTATTTGTTTTGTTGTCAATACATATACTACACACTTATTCAATTCTAAAAGTTAGCGTAGTGGTGGTCAATACATATACTACACACTAACATTGTAGCACAAGTGTCTCCCATTAAACACAGTGTCCGAAAGCAGTGCATTATATATCATTTTATTTTTCAAATTTTATAATGTGTATTGTAATAAAAAAGCATGTTGTGAATGTCATGATGTTTTGGTTCTGCGTGGTCGAGCCGCCGCGCATCCATGGTCCACTCTCACAGGAAATTACAAGGAAAAAGATGGTCTTACAATTTCCTACTATCATTCTTTATTTTTCTTTTAATTTCTCTTTTAACAGCAACAATAACAATAAACATTCATTTTGCTTAGTTAATTGCGGATTTTAATGATATTCGATCTTACGTTGCCCTTATAGTTACTATCAAACTGGTAAATTAATGGTGAGTCGGTAACTACTTCTAAAAGTTCATGTGAAAAAAAGTGATCACATTAAACCTAAAATGTAAAAATTAATATTGTATATTATGTACGGATGATAGCCTCCTTTAAATTTCTAGAAGAATGATCATTCACATATGTTATTGCCTAATGGTTGAAAGAGATGGACTCGTAGGCTACTTCTAGGGATGCAATACGCCTATTAAATGTATTTAACTCCATACACATGTAAAAGCGTAGCTCGTAGTAATATATACATCTTTCTAAGGATAAAGAAACAAAACTCAATTTCTTTAACTTATAACGGACGGTAAATCTGTTAGAATCCTCTGAACATTGAAGTTAGAAATATTATAATGTACGGTCTGATCATCAAGATTAGTGTTTGCTTAACCGGAGTTCCACATGATACATTAGAAAATAAAATATGTGAAATTGAAAATTTAGAGTGGAGGTGGCGTATACCGCACTACCTATTTGGGTCACTAGTGTGTGCAAAATTTGAATGAATTGGGGAGAAAATTTGAGAAGGAAAAGGGTCACGGTTTTGCCGTGAGACACCCACCAAATTTCACGAGCTATACACAAGAACATGGAGTACCACCTGTCGGCTTCTAAGTACGTACACATCTGAATTGTACTTGCCACAGGAGCAGCAATAACAGGCCAGGTCCTTTCAACACATTTTATTCGAAACATAGTATATAAATATAAATATCTCATAACTGACAAATTAAAACTAGCTTTAATATTCTTAGAATTAAACTAAATTTATAGAGTGACGTACTAATTATAATACATTACCCTGGTTGCTAATGGTGCATGAGAATCATATTCTTATGGCTGCAAATCCCACACAAAAGGATATGAAATCTATTTGTTTATTGTGATTTGTGGATCACACCACTCCATTACTAATATTCCCAACATAATTAACTTCTTCTATTAGCTTAACGCAACTATAAGGATGCTAGCTAACTTCTGATTAGTACTATTTAAGTTTTAAAACTAACTTCCCTAGCTAAGCTTATACGTGCTCCTTAACTGTATATCCAATTATCCTGACTTGTAAATTGATTAGTTTTTATGAAATATTTTGGCATTAGTAACATATACTAGCAGTAGAAATTAGAATAAGGTGAAAGATTGTATAATAATAGTTTCAATTGCAGCACGAGTTAATTAAATGATATATTTACCGTGGAGAAAGTTTCACTGTAGTAATTTACCATTGTAAAGATAATGCCCCTTGATCACGACAAATTGTACAAGGCTCTGTGAAAATGATAGTTGATGTCATAAATCTAAATGCGTTTATTTGCCCAAGAACATTTCTCAATGGATGATGTGGGAACCAATATTATCCTTAAGGTTATCATTGCAGATTGTAAATTCTCCTAAATTCAAAAAAAAGCCCCATCAATATTCACTTCAACATGCTCATCCCTAAAACACATAGGTGTTGCTCAACGGGTTTTCCAAAAGCCTTACTAGAGAAGGAGCTCTATAAAACCATGAAATACATAGAAATTGAGTATCAAATTAGCTTCCGTAGAATTCATCAACTGGACATGGTCACATGGATGCAGACACAATGGGCTCAATTTTACTATGTTTTCTAAATACCAAGTTACCTAACCCCAACTCTTCCAATTTAGGGATAGTAATATCGAAATACTATCCATTTTCACCTTCTAATTAATTTCATTCTTCAACTGCATGACTCCTCAAAAACATTGCTTGAAGCTTGATATAACATGGTATCACACCTAATTAAGTGGCTTACATCCTTAATCTTCCATAAAAATCGAATGGGAAACATCTAAAAAGTTTACTAAGTCCTTTTAAGTTTTAACTCTATATCAATTATGAAAGGTCAAGAACATGACAACGGAGCGTACCTCAATTAGTAAAATAATTTAACTCTAACTAATATGACATGTTCGAGTGATTATTTAACCCTTTAAAAAAAAAGGAAAGGTCAATAAGTACAAACAATTAGATGAACGAAAGTTGTATTCTCATCAGTGAATTTACAAATTTCTGGAAAACTCACCCAGAAATTATTTCAGAAAAAAACAAAACGTACCGACTGTTAAATCATCATCGGTAAACCAGTACTCACAATACTAATTCTCTCCCTGTTTTTTCCTTTTCCTAATCATTCATTCATAACAGGACAAAATTGATACCTCTCAATTCTCAAATGCTCAAAACTGAAAATCGAAAAATCAACCAAACTCCAATCACACTTTGCAAACGCACTCAACTGGCTTGGACGAAGGTACAGGAACAGCCAGGTGAGTGGGATTATCTTCTCCGGCCATAATCACTACTATCTTCGGCGAGCAATCGGCAGCAGCTGAGGCGGCATAAGTCTGCACCGGCTTCTCTTCTTCGTCGGAACTAGTGCGCTTTCGGAATGAACAAGCGAGGAGAATTAAGGCAGAAGCGATTAGGATTAGCATTACTGCTAGTCCGCCGAATAGGTATGGTAATGGTGAATTGAGTCTCCAGAATTGTGGTGCGGAAGGAGAAGGGGTGGTGTATGTTGCAGGTGTAGGCCTCATTTTGTTTGTTGATTTTTTTAAAGTTTTGGATGTGATCTGATGATGATGATGATGCTCTGTGTGGGTTTTGGTTTGTGTGAATGTTGTTGTGAAATTTGGGAATGACGATGATGGCCAATTTATAGAGAACAAACTAGTGGAACCGTGACTGTAAATACTGTACTGTACTGTACTGTGTATGTGTATGTGTATGTAATGTATGTGTGTGAGGAAAATGAATGTGTAAATTAAATAAAGGGATTCATATCACATTACAATATTATCAGAGTGGTGTGGTGTGTTTGGTTGGGTGCTTATAGGAAAGGGTGTCGTCATTATTACTTCAATGGAATTTTCTAATCAATTCACTCAAAGCTTCCGGGTTATACATCCCCATTCTCGCCCACTGGTTGAAAACATATTGGGTTTCTCCGGGATACCCTCTAATCACAAACGAATATAAAATTAACATGAAGCGACAAACAAATACAACACGTTTTGTAAGAAAGAATACATCAAAAAAACTTAACATAACATGAACCATTCTCGCCCCAATCCACCCAACTACTCTACAGATATATGGATGATATCTTGCAATTAGTTTGAATGTTTACAATGAAGATAATAAATTGATCAAATTATATTATGAAAGTCCCACAAATTTACACCAAATAGAAATGTTCAACTTTTAATAAAATTTTAATGAAGTAGGCCAAGTTGCCTCACATAAGTACATTTACAATGAGTTCGTGACACCTCAAAATATAGCATAGTTAATTAAACATAATACTCAATACCACATGAGTTTAAGCATGAGAAATACCCTATAGAATGGATTATATATGTACTTGGCACGGTTCAATTGTATATTCCCTATCCACCCCTTTCCTTCATTTCATTACAGGCTTACAGCATGAATATTCTTTAATCGAAATAAATAATAAAATAATAAACATGGAAAAAAGGAGATAAATTATGCGTAAAAGTTAGCGGCAAACAATGAATAGTCCTATGTGGCTTCTGGTTAATTTCAGTAAAGTTTCTAAAAGAGACAGTGTTATAGACAAGCATTGTTGCTTAACTCCGACGTAATTGCCATTTGATGTCTAAAGTTGTTTAATTTGGAATTTTCTCCATTATAACTATTTTTACAGCGATAACAACAGTTCCATTCGATAATTAGTAAGAAGATAGTTTATGATTTTATCTTAAAAAGGTAATACCGTATGTTACTATTAAACCAATGAATGTGACGTCCACTGATGAACTTCATTATTTGCTAGCTAGTCATTTTTAAGTTTCCACACTCGAAATTTCTTATAGGCTTCTTAATTTTCTTTCTTTCTTTACAATGTGTCATTACCACTAGTTGTGTTCTTCTAACATGGACAATGTTACATCACTTACCATTATTATAATTTGATCTATGATAAATTATTTTTTATTATACCAATAGTTTTGATCGATATTCTTATATCATTTCATTATAAGTATGAGTACTACCATTCATATTTCCTTCTCACATTAGTATAAAGTTTACAGTTATAGTTCTTATACGAGATTCACGTTACATAATTATTGGGAAGTATGTCGATACTCAATGGGAACATTTTAAGTGTTTCATAAATTCGACGGTGTTTGATGGAATACCATGTATGGATAATATCATGTAGAAGTCCTATAAAAGGGTGTTGTTATTAAATGATTGGAATAAACTAGGGACATGTGAGAAATGAAATGACAATTATATGCGATACCTCACCTATTTCATGAAAGAATAATTATCAGGATAACCCTTCATTTCAACCATGATCGATTGTGTATTTGATGGGAAATATGGGCACTACTACAGTCTCCAGCTCGCTTTACGCCTTACCTCTTGTGTCCATATGTTAGCTATAGCTTCAAGTTATATGGCACACTAAAACATGGCAAACAATTTCAGATTATTGAGCACGACAAGTTTATGAAGAAAATTACCATCTTGGTGCTAATTATTTCTAGAGTTGTTTCACGGGCTATATTTGATCACTGAATATCTTTCAATTACATTTAATTTAATGTAGTCGTAATCTCATTAACGTAAGTAGGGCGCCCACACAGTCGGACAGCCCCAATCCGAACTTAATTCGATTCTTTGGCAAGTTAAGGTAGGTATGTGTGGATAATGAGGAAATATTCCGAAAACATACGAAACATCTGCAAGCCAAACTATTCCCCGCGTATAAGGAAAACAGAAGGAAATATTATTTGTAATTACACCTCATCACCTAGTTCAACAACCCCATTCTTAAACGACCACATTGTCAACATGGTAAGAAATTGTGATTGGAAAAGGTTTTAGTAGGAGACTGAAGTCAATTACAATCAACTTATGATAACCCATCCATCCTTGTTTTAATTCTCTCTTAAAGCTAGAGTTGTGGAGGATTAGAATTCCACTAATTAAAGAAGTTGATGGGAAATTGCACCTTCTTTAAGACTAATTTGCTAACAACACATAAACCTTTTTACTTACTACTCATTACTCTGTTTTTCAACTTAATCCCATTTGAATTTAATCATTCTTACCACTTCGTGACCAGATATAACATGTCCGAGACGCCACACTTTCAATCAATCCATATCCATTTTTGACCCCTTTGTCAAGTTTCAGTTCTTACTAATCTCCGATTAATTTTTAATTAGGAAATAATTACCTAATTAACAACTTCTAATCATCTAACAGACGTGCTCATCTTAATTTCTTATCCTTCTCACTAGTGCTATTTCATCACATTGCGGTTGGTTATCTTTCACAATTAGCTTTCTATAAGTTGGAAAAATACAATTACAGTGATTATCATTATTTATCTTTATGTTTTTAATCCTTTTCTTGTTTTGTATCAAGACTATTCCCTCCTTCCGTCAGTTTCTAGAAAATTATTTTTGGCTCCTTTGTCCGAAATGAATAGTTAATATTTCATCCGTTTCGTATTAAAATATTAATATAAAAAATTTATTTATTGATGATGAAATCAAGTTTAATAAACATATTCGTAAGTTGCTCGGCTAGTTAAAAGTGAATTGTACCACTATTAAATTTCACGTCATCCCACTAACCGGTCATATTAGGTAGCACACAAATTACTTGATCCGTCACTAATTGGCTTAATTGTGCTGAGAACTATACATACACTGTGATGAAAATCATGTCATGTCAATAATTGGATCGGCAAATAAACATGGTGAAGGCCCGCAACATATGCTATGCTTTAATCTTTGGCCCATAGGAAGGAAATTAGCTAGCTAAGTTTCTAATATCCGAATGATTATCGAAAGAAAATATGACGTTGCTCCAAATCACATAAAACTTTCCTAGTGGTGTGACATCATTTTCGACTTTTGTCTTTATTTATCAAATATGGAGTGAAAAGATGACTCAAGTGGATTATGAGCTTCAAGAACTACTCGTTCATGGTGGATCTTCACACTGATTAGCTACAGAATAATTCTCTCTTTACCTGTTTACAAATAGTACAAGTATATTAAGATATTATGTATGTACTCTAACTTAGTGCACTACTTGTTTATGTCATATATACTTGCTATGGATAAGAAGCAAATCAAAGTGCTAGATCATCAGCTCATTGGAATATTGGATATATATACATGTTATCTCAACTTAATTAGCTAACATCTGTGTTTCATATCATATGTAGCATGAATTGAAATTTAGATTTTGAAATGTAATTTGAATTCTTGAAAAAAGTATACGTGTAACGATATATAAGATGTATTTTTGAAAATAAATGAAGAAAGAACTAATCTGTGGAACCCGTTTAAAATATCAATTTCTATATTCATTTTTATGAGCTTAAAGATCTAAGGGGCTGATTGACATGCGACTTAAATGCCCCGATTTAATGTCTGAATAGTGATCAGAATTGTAGTGGGATTGTTAAAATTGTGTTTGATATAGAATTGTAATTGGATAGGGTATTATAGGTTTGTTATATAGGTAGAGAAAAATGTTGCTACTGTAGAGTCATTTTGATCTTCGACATTAAAATGACATAACAAACACAAAATCTTCAAGTATCATTCGAATGATCCTACTCCAATCAGCCCTAAATATTTCTACATATTTCTACATTTATAAATTATTTTGTTCACTGGAATGTGCAAAAGTCGTATAATATTAGTACTACTGAGAACATATGGATAACTATTGGCAAACGATCTGCTGCTTCACAAAGAACTAGTAAACTAGCCAATGCTTTAAAAAAAACATGTACACGCACTTATGCTAGTATTTATGCTTAATTAATTAAGTCTATGGTACTTTTCGGCACAATTAATTGGATTGAAATTATAAGTTGGGGGCTAATCCGGGATTTAAAACAAATCATTACATGAAACAACAATTATCCATTATTAACGAGTACGTACAACCAACTAAAATTAAAGACACCATGGAATTTATACTACAGAGTGTCATACTCAACTCAATGCGAAAATGGATGCGACTCAACTGAGTTCCTTGTCGAGCTAGTGAATTGAACTCGAATGAGTCTCATATTGAGCCTCTGAGTTATGTGGAACCATTAGTCAAATTCATACTTTTGAGATTGATCAATCAACAAAATTCCTTGATCCTCATGTAAACACGACTATGGAATTGAACGAATAATATTTGACGTGAAGTAGACAACCACAACAACCTGAGTAATGAAGAGGAACTTGTGCAAGAAATAACAAATAAATTTTGGTCGAGTGTGAAATTGAACACCCAAGTTGAAGTCGTCATCGTATGAAAGAGAGAACATATTTTTCAATCCTTATCGAGCAGACTCTAAAACTTACTAGAATGTTTAGTTGTCTTCGATTAGATCCGAAACATATTTTATCACCAGCTATCATTTTCCAGCCATTTAACAATTAACAATGTCTATACTCTGTTTAGAATCTCCTTTTTTGTCAATTCTCATCTCATTGACAAAAACGTCATTTTGGCCACTTCTAATCATTGGATATAACGAAAATTCGTTTTCCTCCACCACATTTTTTCAAACACAGTAGTATTGTACAATATGGATTTCAAGTTTTCAACTAACCCCCCAAACTTTTATTCCATATATCAAAGAACATCTGCAGGCTCCTTTGGTTGGAGAAAATGGAAATACAAGATGGAAATTTAATTTTCTCCGTGCATTGTTGCGAACAACATATAAACAACTTATTAGTGGAATGATAACTCTATTATATAATCATTTTTAGCAATTAATGAAGTTTAGTTATTTAAAAAAAATATGTATAACCAACCTCCCCACGTATCTACTATTGCAATGTACGATGTGCTTCAAAAACCTTCAATTATATGCTTTGCCTAAAATCGACGCTTTCAAATGAGTATGTCGCCCCTGTAAAATCATAGAAGCCGAACACACAAAACTTAGTTTGCCTAAGAAAGCAATAGTAGCTCGCACATTCTCTCAACCTTAACTCTGCATGCCAGAAGGGCCCCATGGAGGTGTACTCTTTTTACGACCCTCTCCGTATATATTTATACTACAAACATAGAAATATATGCTAGCAGAACCTAGCGGAATTGCCCACAACTCTGTTACGTGAAATTCCCAATATCATCAACTGACACCACTATCTAAATATCACACCAATCTTCTATCATTTACATCGATCCATTCCATATAGTTGTCGTATCGCTCACTACCCATTAATTAAGAGAAGTCATGGTCTCAAAATCCACCTATTTTACGTCTTTAACCATACAACACCATTGACATCGTATTTTGCACAATCCCCTTCAAATTTTGAAGATGGTTAAAGTGAAAATTACACCAAACATGTTACAGGTAAGATACAAACTTTTTCGACATCACACAATCCAGACAAAAATCAAATCCAACCAAACGACATATGCTTTTCAGAAAAGAAAAGAAAAACTTACTTCAGTCGAATATCATGATTATCATTCGCGTCCAATTTTAAACATAGTGCATTATTATATTTTTAAACCTTATTGAATGCAACCATAAGTACCAAAACATCTCAAACCAGTAACAAAAATAAATATATTTTAAAGTTGAGATTTTGCTCCGTCGAAAATATAAAGAAATGAAAAGCAGAGAATACCAGTTACCAATACAGGCCGGTGAAAACTGAAAAGAGTGAGATTTCCAAATTAGGAAACAATAATATTATAAATAAATAATGAGAAATTATAATTGGGGATCCTGCACTGAAGAACCCTAAATCGAACAAACAAAATTGCAATTCCAATCGATCATGGTACGAACGAAGGGCAGACCACGCAGGTTCATAAGAATTCAACCAAGCACGCCTGAAATTCACGATCTCCGTGTCCAGTACAGGAAGAAGGTGGCCCACCGCTTCCGCCCTAGCGCCGCCGCTCTCCGCCTGATCCGGCCACCTGGTGGATTCGGAATCCGCCGTGATTACCCGATCAGGATAAGCCGTCATGATATCCAACTTGCGATCAGGATTAGGGGCCATGAGTGAGTAATTAATTCAATTAAGCACTTGGTTAATCGTTCTGTTTAAACGGTAATAATTGAAATAATGATGAATTGATGATCGAGTTTAATTACTTTCTTGTACCTGGATCGAATAAGCGATCAGTTGTTGACTTTTGTTCTTGTCTTTTAATCGGAAATGTTGGATTGGGACGTGTTATGTTTTTCATGTTAAATTTGTCGCCAACGTTTTACGTGCCTAGTTTAATTATTAGGGAACGATTTGATGGGGTCAATTTTACCATTAACGTATCGCGATTTCAGAAATGAATTCTTGATACAACGATTTAGGTTTGTTTCTTAATTTTCGGTTCTTTCTAGTTTGGTTTCTTAAACTCAATGATTCAAATAGTAGATCTGCACATTTAGATTGTTGAACATGAATCATTAAACGATATATATGATAATGAATTTAATACATGTCGATCTATAATTGTTGTAAATCATACATTCAAAATGTATTGTATTTATCGATACAATTATTTAAAAAATTTCGAGATAATTTTATAATTATCTCAACACATGTATTAAGAAATAAAATTAACCATTATAAACTTTATAATAAACAAATGATACAATTAAGATTTAAGCCTATAGATTTTAGATCATGGAGTCATTCCCTAACCAAAACCAAACCTCCAATTCCTCACAAATATTAGTATCAATCATAGTTTCTTAATTTAAGGTTCCTTGAAATTTTATTTATTCAATAAACAATAAATGAATTAATACTATAGCATTACATTTAAAATGTTATAAAGGAATAAATTGTACTATATAGATATTGCAACAAATTAAATACTAACTAAATACTTACAAGTTACGATAAAATGATACATTTTTAATGTATCATATATATCGGTACATATTTATAAGTATCTCGGAGCTAAATTTATACTTATTGCAATACTATTCGATGAAAAACGGAAAGAACTCTTATAAATCTCACAATAAATAAAAGATACAATTACACAATACTAATTTAAACCTAAAATCTTCGGATCATGGAGTCATACCATAAGTCCCTAACCAAATAAGCTATATTTAACAAATTCTAAGTGCTTGTTTGATATAGTGCTTGAACGACCAACCCTCCTCAAATTGAATTTTTTGTACATAAAAATTCAATTTTAGTTGGGACAAATACACTCAAATTCTATCTCAAACCGTCCTGAGAGTACAAAACACAAATCTTTTCCAAATTTCCTCCCCACAAAAGTTAGCAACAATAACAGATTCACAATGCACAATGCTGAAGAAACCAAATCCACTAGCTAAATTTTATCTGTACAAAATATCTCAAACTGGCATACTGTGTCGTGTCGTGGCTAGAGGTGTCGCTATGTAGGTCGGGTTTGTATCTCCAGCCATGATCACAACTCTAGGCTCCATTTCAGGCTGTAAATCGTGCTTCCCAAATTGCGATTTATCTTCATTTGAGGAATGGCCTGGAATTTTCCTGTAAGAGCATGCCAATATAAGCAATGCCAGTGCAATTACTCCTAAGACCAAAGCAAGGCATCCAAACAAGTAGGGAATGGTCGAATTGCCTCCTGCCGGGCTGCCTGCTACCGCCGCAGAGTCTGTGGTGGTGTTGGTGGGATGTTGGAGCTTTGGCCTCATCCCTCTCAAAACTGTGCTCTCTGTTGTGTTCCTGTTTTGGCTTTTAAGGTTATATTGAGCTAGTGATGAGTGTGTATGCGTTATATACATGTAGGAAAGGGATATTTAAACAGTGCATGGGTTAGGAACTTAGGAATTAGGATGTGATTTGTTGTTATGTTAAGTAAAAAGTTAGGGGAATCTTTCTCTTGCTTTGCTGTTTTTCATGCTTGAATTCTTCCATAGGCATTGATTTCTTTGCAAGTCTCTTCTTCAACATATCCTTCCATATTTACCCTTCACGATGAGGTGTCAATTGGCTAGCTCTAGGCTTTCATACCGTGGAAGGATCCAAACCGTTTGGGATCTTATGATTATAGCAAGGGCTTAGAGGTGACTATCGAACATACTCTCAAGTATCATCTGAATTTATAACCCACGATATGTGAAGATCACATGATATGTGAGAGGGTGTCATACTGGTTATATGCAGTCCTATAATCGTTTTACTTATATAATTAAGAATACACTATTGATTGGCTCGTTTACCATAGTGTAATTTGCTAGATGATGTGTTACGACCTTACGGGTTTACGAGGGCATTATGGTAATCTAGAATGAGGAAATTTGGGGTAGAATCAGACCAAATGAGAATGAGTGTGGAGGTGTCTAAGTGTCAAGATAAATATAAGTACAAGAATGAATCAAATTCAGTTTGGGCTTTGATAATCCATTTTGGACCCACTAAACGTGTTTCTTCGGCTCAAGTATAATCTATCTACACATTTACATGATTATATGGTTGCATTTGATTTCATGATATAAAACTTACAGCTTACAAGTATTTAAGTGAAACTCTTTTCAATTTATCATCTCATTTCATGAGTTCCGTGGGTTGGATTTTATTATATAGGAGTATAATTTTTTGGCCCAGATAATTCATTATTCCATATTTTCTTTTTCTTTTTAAAAATTTAATATATATAACACATACTCCCTCCGTCCTAATAAACTTCATACATTCACCATTTTAGTTGTCCCACCAGACTTCATAAATAACTAAAAAAGGAAGTTACCCACCATTAATAAATAATAAACAATCTCAACTTTACACAAAAATTACACATTTTGTTACTAAAAATATATTTCATCATCTTTTTTATTTTTTATTATTATTTTAACTTTTTGTATAAAATTACACACGAATTCTAATATATGAAGTTTTATGGGACGGATTTGTAACACATTTATCATCAAAAGTTATAAGTTAGTCATTATTTGTCAATTCATTTAATATGATCATCCATGCATCTATTGAAAGCCAATTAGTGTCCAACTATTGTCATAGTCGACTAGCTAATTGTGCTAAAATGGAAACGATCAATTATTTCTTCTAATTTTCTTCCTTTGCTCTTGACATTTCCCCTTTCCATCATTTATAGTACTGTATGTAGCAAAATTGTTTTCTTCCTTCTGAAATTTTCTTTAACCAAATAGACTTTATTGCAATTCCTAGCCATCCTCTTCTATTTGTTTTATATATTGTTGAAACAAGTGTGAATAAATATTCTTGTTTTTTGAGTCACTAAAATAAAATCAATATGAAATTCCAAACGTCTAGAATCATTAGTAAAAATGTTGGAATCAAAATTTTAATTATAGTTATTGTTTACTAATGATTCCTACATATGGTTCATATATGGTTCTGATATGCACAAGTTGAATGTTTAAGCATCGTCACTATGAGAATATGATACTGAAGTTAGTTCATTGCACACTAAACGTAATAACGGTAAACCAACTTGAAAGTGGTGAATATCACGTGATTAGATGCAATTATTGACTATCCAAGTAATTAAGATAAAAATTAGCCATATTTTACATGCTTCCTAATTGAACAGCAAGAATACGTCTTTCTTACGGCGCCACTACTTATTCTATGTACTCCTCCTTTACTAGAACATTCCCTGCACTAGTTTTCACCCGAAGTTGTTAACATTTCCTTAATTATAACTGCTTTTGTTCTATGTAACCATTACTATCACTTGCAACTCATCCAGTTTTAAAATCTCTGTTAGGTCCAACTTAATTTGAAACTCTGTACAATTCACTATTCCAACAGTAAGGTCCAAAATCTATTTTATTTTAATATTTTTTCAAACTTAATTATTAATTTCATTTTCTGTTTTTATTACCTTCCGACGTTATTCTTAAATTGAATTTAAATGTTGTTAATTAATTATAACAAAATTACACTAGTATTTTTTAATTTTTTGTTAATTGAGAAAAAATGATCTAGGTGCATTACTCCATGTACTAATCGTGAAATCTAATGAAATTAGATAAGGAACTTATATAATCTAGGTTCATTTTATTTGTTATTTATATAATTATTATATTTGTATTAATAAAAAAATAAAAAAATTTGAGACTCATCCAGTAATGTACTTAAGTTGTTTTAAATATTATTATTATATTTGATATAAATTTAACTAACATAGAAAACTTAAATGAATTATAAAAACAAAGTAAAGAAAGGAAAAACTAAAACAAACAAGAAACAAATGAATACCATGAGAACAAAGAAAGAAACAAGAGAAATAAATGAAAAGAGAGAGTAGAAGAAGAAAGAAAGGCAGCAAGCGGAACAAAGAGAAATGAAAAAAAAAAAAAAAAAAAGGGATTGCCCCAGCTTTGGGATGCTGGGACGAGCGTCCGGACGAGCCTAGCGTCCCATCGCTGAACCTCGAGTTCAGATTATGTTTGGAGCCTGAGCCAGAGTTCGAAATTGAACTTGATTTGAGATTTTGCTGGTGATAGTTTTAATCTCAAGACATCTAGTCATGTGGGTTGGATAAAACGAACTAATAATTTAATTAATAAATTAACTTAAACCGTTCAATTAGTGTTTCTTTCTAAAAATGACTAATCAAATTAGATCATCAAAACAATCAACTTCATCGATATTTATCAAACAAACTACCTTATTCTAGTCAAATAAGGTAAATGTGTACCTCTTGGTAACGTAACTAATATGTTAAGCCAAATGCACGTTATATTTAACTCTAACTTTTTATACGTCAATGTAGGTTGAAATTTAACGAAGAGATATACATATTTTCGAATATAATATTCAAAAGTGGCTAGTAGCTAAGTGTATTCGAATGGGACGGGTCTCCACTAATCCAAATCCATTAGATTAATTAAATCTATAATTGTTACAAAGTCTGCGCCAAAACTTAACAAGAACGGGGTTGGAAGTGGGTGGGTATGGCTATTGCTTTTGGGATATGCTTATACTGTATTGTTTGAAATGATGTGCTACTAGCCTATTACTGTACTGCTATATCAACTTATGATAAACTAATGAATATGATATGATGCTAATGAAATTATCAATAATGACATTGTAATGAACGGTTAAGTAAGAAGAAATACCTCAGATTATTGCTTTAAAAGATGTTATAAAGATAAACAAAATACTACAATAACAAGATAATTTAATCTAAACTATATCCATGAAAATTTGAGTTTTTATCATAATTATGGTAGTATGTGGACATTTTTGCTCATTACTGCAACAAACTCTTATCGGTCTATATCCTGGATACTTGAATTAAATGACTTCTAGATAGATATAAATTAGTTACGATATTTATAAAGTAGATTGCGAAGCATATAAATAACTAAATTAACACATTTTATGCTCAACAAGTAAACCTTTTGACAGACATCAAATGATAATTTTATCTAGAAATGATCCATAATTAAAAAGATCAGACCTTTCATTTTTAATTCGTTGCTTTCCATTCTCCATGTCTCTTAATAAATTTCCCTCGGTATTATGCATGTTTAATGGGCTGCCCGTTGACTTAGAGGCCAAGCCTGGGTCCAGATAGTGGCCATTTTTGCAGCTTGTTAACTCGGAACAAAATCTAATGACTTTGATAAAAGGGTGCACTATGAGCTATGATTAGTGCCTCAAGATTATGGAATAATTCGATCTTTATATATACTTGGGGAACGGGATATCGGATATAATCAATATCTTAAGCAACAAATCTCAAATGGCGTTTCATCAAACCACACAGCCAACTCCTAAGATGTTTTGCTTTTGCCTGCCCCATATTTCATTAAACTATTGCAGCGACATAAGCCTAATTGTAGTATTAAAACTATTGTCTCCAAAGTGGTGATTTAAAACAATCTAAATTCTCAGGTTCTAAAACCTCGCATCTAGGCACTAATCGATTAAGGTCAACCATCATTTTATTAAAAGTAACAAAAGTTCGTTCATATAAATTTAAACGACTAACTATTCAAACGATCTAGATTTTACAAAATTAATTGGGCGAACACCATCACAATTGAGATACATATAGAAACAGTGAGATAACAGAAGTTGGAACTTCGATGTTTGATGTCTCCGTCGTTGAGAATTTCATGCTTTCGACTTTTGCTAAGAAGTCACCGAACGAAATATTTTATTTCGATCATTGAATCAAATCCTCTCTGTGGGCCGTGGTGGGTGATGCATTCCAATTTCCAATTTCCAATTTCTATGCACGAAAAGAAAAGCGGAAAGAGCTTTCACAACACAAGTTTGTATAGTTGGGTTCTAAATTATGGATGTCGAGTGAAGCCTATTGGGCCTTCACAGAAGCCCATTTACAATATTACTGGCATATAATTCTGAAATCTATGCTCAAGTACTGTTATTCATGTAAGCATGTGATTTAAAGTAAACTTCTCTGTCGTGAAATCTAAATCTTCTTTTAATCATTGTATAATCCGAATAAACGTAGGAACATAACATATATACATGAGTTTTCCTTGGAACATATGAAAATCTCGTACAAGTACTCAACAATACAAGAATTGCAAGAAGATACAGTTTGTGCAGCATATGAAAACTAGCTATATTAGTACACATTTAAGACTTAAAATGATGGAACAACACCGTATGAGTTTTCAGGCACTATAGATGATGAAAACATTTGATCCACTTCGCCTTCCGAATCCGTCCTTTTCGCAAACCGGCCTTTAATCCTCGGTCTGGTCTCTGCATATGCTTTCCTTGACGCGTACCGTATCGTTTTCTCAAACTTCCTCATCTTCTTCTTTTCTCGGTATCTTAATACGCGTGCCTCTCTATCAATCGGACTCAGTGGAGTCGGCATTTGGATAGGAGACCCTGCGAAAAGATCAATGGTACCCTTTGAAGGTCTCGGGTGTGAGACGGATACTTCACTCATTGTCGACTCCGGAACAACTCCAACCTCCATTGACGAAAAGGAAACCTGTTTTGGCAAAAATATCGAACACTATGAGCTAACGATTCATATACGACTTCAAGAAGCAAACAAACGGCTAAGATAACAGTCGTTCCCCACATAAATTTAGATATAAGAACATACTTGTACACGTATAGAGAGAGAGTTATAGAGTATTTTAGTATTTGGTAGACCTGATTTATGTAATAATTCAATGTCACAACATAAACCAGGACAACTGAAAATAACTGGTCATTCGAAATTTGTACCAGAAATAGAATGTAACTGTTTGTGGAGAACAACTCATGACATTCACCATCACAAGATAAGCTAACTAGGCTAAAAATGGACCCTTCTAAGGAGGTACATCAAAAGTCTTAGGTTATACTTATACCGCATCACATTATCGGAATCATTCGACATTTAAATAATCAGAATCATTCGCAAACAAGCAGTTATAATCAAGAAAACTTACACTGTGAGACAAGGAAGGAGCAGAATAGGTGTAGCCAGCATTGGAAGGTTCATAGTCATCTAATCCCAACTGGAAAAACTGCTGCTGAACCAAATCCCTTCCTTTGTGAGAAACATTGTAATGTTGCTGCTGATTGGTACTACTATTATACTGATGATCACTAGTAAACTGAGTATTCTGACAAGAGTTATAGTCATCAAGGTCCAAATAACCATCCACATCTCCTCCAAACAACACTCCATCATTATCATCCTCAATGCCCTGGCTGTTCTTCCCATGGTTAAGCAACAGCCACGACGCGGCCTCGTCTTCGTCTTCCTCCGAGCCTTCCCGGTTCAAGAACTCATCGGTCCCGTATGCCGGTATCGGAAGAATGGGGACACGGGTGTGGCGTCGCGCCAAGGGGTTCGCGGAATGAATATCGGTGTCGCACCCAGTGCAGAGGTACGCAGAGTCGGCACGGCAGTAGACGGAGCAGGCCGCTGCGCGGCAGATGTCGCAAGTGCGTCCCCAGTTGGAGTTTCCGGTGGAAGACTCAGTCTTTAACATATTGGAGTGGAGGGAGATTGTTGGTTTGGTTGGTTAAGAGTTTAGAGTGGAGTATTGGTGAGGTATATGAAGGTTTGTTGCTGCTTGGACTAAGGGGGTACTATAAGATGGTGGGGTAGGGGAAGCTTGTGATATGACACGTGGAGTGAAGTTAGTGGGTGAGAAAGTTTTAAAATAATTTTGTGGTTACTATTATAGATGATGGGGCCTATAAGAGGATTGAGGGTGACTTGTAGAAATGGGTCCATGAGATTTTGGCTTTTGGAATCAATGAATTTTGGGGTATCTGAGTTGTCATGGTGATTGCGCTACCATTCCTGTCAACTCAAATCTTCACATTTATCATGTACTAGTTTTTAACACTAAATTATGAGCTTGATATATACTATTATATATTAGGTGGTATGGTAGATTATGTAAGCATTATGAGAGTATAAACTAGAAAAATAAGCTAATTAAATTTATCAAATTAAATAAATTATCAACTTATCATCTCCATAAACATCAATTAGTTTGCTAGTTACAATCTAGTTTATCTATAAAGGTTTATCATTTTTGCTGGAATCGTCCTAAATTTTATTACAAATAGAGATTCTTGCAATGTTATTCTATATTAACACATAATTCATTGAGTTCCAACATTATACTAACTTAAATTTCGCTAAATTACAAATTGTATCAACTCATATTGGATCTTTTTTTTAATATTTAATGTCAAAAAGTTTTTAGTTACAATTTTTCTTTATTATAGAGGCCAAAGAGCTAAGGGACTGAATGTGAAAGAATTTGAGGGGCATTTCCCAACTGAAATTGAAGTTTTTTTATGTATAACATGTTCGATTTGAATGGGGAGATGACCACTCCAGCAATATGACATACATCCCTTAATAATGAAAAAGTCAAGATGTAATTTTTCAGGTTAACATGACAATCGCATCATATTAATCTACATTAGACTTTTTACATTTTATGATCTTAGTGTTTTTCATAAGTAAAAAAAAGATTCATAAACAAAACATAAGTATGTAATTAATAACATTATTAATTAGTTTACTAACATAGATCGATATCTAAATACGGTCCCTCCCACTTTTACATTTCTTGCGCGTTGTTTATGATACAAATTCAATTTTTGACGTATAAACACGTTGTGTCGGTTCATTTCTTTTCTTTCTTGAAGAAAAAAATAGCTGTGGGTTAAATCGCTGATACTGCACAACTATAATATCCCTCTGACTTGGATTCTATAAAAAGGATGCACGATCCGATTTGCGACGAAAATGTGATCTGCGGACTGAAAATGAAATTAAGCCGTCAACTTATATTAATGAGAACCTTAATATGCATCGTCATACCCTATATTTGGATTTTGTATATTCATCGAATGACTTCGTAAACTAAACTTATCATGCATTTTTATGTAAAGAAATAAGATAAATGAGTCTTCAAAAATTAGGAAAAGTTGTAATTTTAGTGATAAATTAATGAAGGCATAATTAAAGTGTAAACAATAAGCACATTTTTGCCTGCGCTTACCAAAAATTGCCGTCTAAGTAACATATAGTGTTTGGTCGGAAGCCTGTTTCATATTGACACTCACTATAGGTTATGTTAAATTAGACACCCCTCGATTGGGACTCACTTCAATATTCCTCAACTTCCCAGAACTTTTTCTAAATGGACGCGATCCATAATATACGATCCCCTCTACAAACTGGTAATCTCCATCCCCACCTTTACGAGAGGTCTATAAAAGTCGACCCTAAGTTTGGATTTGAGAGGATAGAATGAATGCCCTTAATCGGCAATGGAGCATTACTATTTACTACTAGTACTACAGTATTCTTCTAGCCTGTTCGAATAATGCTGTATTTCCCTTTTACGGTTTCAACTACTATCAACATCAAGTTATGTGGTCCTACAACACTAGTAGCAGAAAAGGCAAAGTCAAGAAAATGAATAGTGCGTGAGCGTATGTAAGTTGATCTCAGCTTTTTTGCCTGTGAAGAAGAAAAGAAAACACAGACTTGAAGATATACATGCTATCAGACGTGGTTCAAACAGGTTCACTTGTTGGATACAACAAAATGAGAGAAACTCGGAGAGTAAAGATGAGCCAGCAATAACCTAGGCCAATCCACAACAGACATGTATGTAACAAAGAAAAATCAAAGGATGACTATAAATTTCAGCCACTAATTTATCACAAAATGACTCAACAAACAGCGGTATATTGCTTACTAGTATGTAGTAGTAAATGACAATCCAATTCCAACCCGACCTTCTACGCTTCTGGGTCCGCTGAAAGGAACTTCTTTCAAGCCCAGCAGTTATCGCTACAGTAAATAGATGTGATTCCAGCAAAATGGGCTATTATTGACCTTACTTAGTTGATAAGGGTGATGATTTTAGGCTTTACTGCTATTTAAAAAACTAGATGATAATTGGTAGCAGCTAAAATGTGGCGCTTCATTTGTAATGGTGGATATATAGGAAGTGAGATAAGCTAGCTTATTTTCAGGAACAAGTGATTAGTCATTCTAGAATAAGCCAATTTAGCTTATAAGCTTACGCTAAATAGATACTTAATTCAGTAATAGTATGTTTTAAAATTCTTCACTGGCAACTATGCAAAATAGAAAATTTGTGTGCAGGGAACAAAAGGAACTGTAGGAATTAAGTGAAAAAGATAACTTGAAGATATCACAGAGCCTATTTATTTCACGTTATAGTAGCTTTAAAGGGTAATTTTACATCTACAGGTAAATGCTTATTTAGGGCTAGGATGTTCATAATTCATCCGGAGACTTAGACTGACAACGAAATCACTCTACTCATGCCCTTTTTTTCCGAAACGGACTCCACGGTTGCACCTAGTTATGTTCCATGGACTTGCATGAATTATACGGCCTTACTAGCTTAAACATCAACAGAATAAAGTTGGATTTGATCCAGAAGACCGCCAGATCACTTCAATGATTAAATAAAGCTCCCGATAACCAGGTAACACATCTTTTTAAATCCTCAAAGTTACAATCATCCAATTTTGATATCTTCAAGTGAACATCCAAAGCAACAGCATAGTGGCCTATACAAGATATCATTAACCGAATAGGAAGCATACTAGCCTAGAACGAGAGTGACTCAGATTCCTTATATATTTGCTAATGCTGCTAAGCAGTTAAATGAAATTATATATTGGCATTATGATAAGAATATCAGAGACAAGGACATATATTCATCCCCTAAATCTTTAATTAGAATCATTATTCAGATATATCTACTACAAATAAGGAAGTGGTGTTGATGGAGGAGTGATGGTGAAAGAGTTAATGTTACATTGCACGTGCCAAACCTGATGAAGAACAGAGGATATAATTAGCACGGTTGATCAAACTGTTAGTACCTTTTACTTTTAGAGCTATGCTATAGCACGGTTCCTCCACCATCCGACATCAAAGATGCAGCAGCTGCAGCAGCAGTGGGAACAATTCCTGTTAAGCTACCAGGTTTTGACAGATGAAGTAACCTGAACAATCGAAACAGATTGTACAATTCATCATCACAAAAATCAAAAGTAGACTACATCACATAAGTATGTAATTTACTATGTAGGATACATAAATCAGAAACCAACTCAAGCATAAACTCATTGACCAGTAGACAACAAATACGTGGGAACAAAAGAACGATTCCTATTTTTTTTTTCCAAAAGCCAATGCTCCAAACGCCCCCCGGCATAAAGACCTACTTTATACATGTTACGATAATTACTTGGAAAACAATACTAACAAGACTTTCAGAAAAGTTCACAGCACTGTTAGAATTCTATAAAAATCCCGAAGAACCAAATTTGAAGTACACACAGACCTTTGTCACCGAATCCCAAACCTTTATAATAGCGTCCAAACCCATCCAAGTAGGGTGATGACTTCTATAGCTAACCTAAGCAAGCTCCTCCACGGAGAAGCAACAATACACGTCTGTGACAATATTCTATTGAAATTGGGAATTTAGGCAAAAGCAGACATGCATAAACACGAAATCATATAGTAGGAAACATCATTACTCGTTTTTTACTGTGCAGCACTGCAATGCACATGAACTCTTAACTGAACTTAATACAAAGCTCGACCCAAGCAATTCTAGAGAAAGGAGGACAGATTTCATACTCCAAGCATAAGGCAACTTTTGTGTGCAGCGATGATGGTCTAGCACCAGACAGAAGTCTGTTTTCTATTTCAACTTCAACACGCATGAACTTGCCAACTTGAACCTCTTAAGCTCAACGTTAAAGTGACATTATCAGAAGAAATAATTGAGTAAAATGAGCATACACACTTACGGTGCAAGATATTCACAAAAAGATGATATGGCCGCGGAAACTTCAGTGTAATTCTCCGAGGTTGCAGGGGCAGTAACTTCAACCAGCTGTATACCCGGTGTCACAGGCACTGCTTCATCCGTAGCATGTAGTTTCAACATTTTGTTAACCGACGCTACAGTAACTGTTATTGGGGCGCCTCTATTAAAATGAAACACAAACCCCACTCTCAACAGCTCATGATCTAGTTTGTATCCAAGCGCATTGAACAATCTCAGCGCATTCTTACTCACTTTGCTTTCTGCCATAGTCCGCACCATCACCGATATTTGATCTGCACCAGCCCCTCTCATTGCACCACCCACATGCCGGACAGTCCTAGACACCATCCAATCAATTAATTAAACAATCAACAAGTTCCAAATCACGAAAATAACGTAATTAAGAAACCTCTATCCTTACCATGTAGGTTCAGGTTGCTCAAGATCACATAAAAGCTTCACTTCTGATGATACCAATCCTAATATGAAGAAAGAAGGAAAAAATCTCACTATCCACATACATTAGAGAGAAATCAAATTATAGTGTGCAATTACCAATTAGATACCAACACTAAGCATAAATTTCATCGAATACATGTACCGGAAAACCTACTTTCTAATTTTCTATCATAATTGCTACTTGCAATAATCAAAATGTATCTCGAAAACGAAGTATAATCCAGTAGTAAGAGGGGAAAACGAGTGATACCAAGGTTAGGGACACTTTTCAAGCAGAGTTCATGAATCCGCAAGCTCTCACGATGAACGGCGCAAAGTCCTTGAAGAAGTATCTCCAATGCCTCAACATGCTACAGAATCAATAAACAACCAGTTCAGTAATCTCAAGGCTCGGAAAATAGAACGGAAATGAAAACAATTACCAGTTACCTTCGTCTCTATGATTCCTTCAACAACACATTCCATTCTGCTTCAGGATTGAGATGTGGAATTTGCTTTGTCTATATGATGAAATATGAATCAATTGACAAATTTATGTTCTGATTCTGATTTTGAAGAACGAATTATGATTTGACAAAATCGAGCACAGTTAGCGGTTTAAGGTGAGCTTGTGAACGAATTGAGAGGTTTATGGTTTTGAATGAGATTGGGCTTGGGCTGAACAAGGCTATCCAAAATTGGGCTTAAACTGCTTTGCCTTTATAAACTTGGGTCCAGGCCTGGAGGGCCATTCCAAAGATTCTCTAGGTGATAACTGATAACCAATAATGTCAATTTAACGGGATCGAACCCGTGACCGGGTGCTTCATCTTGTCACTCGGCTACAGTATTATGTTACCTTCTAAGTTAATTATATTAACTTTTAAGCAAGTGTACAGTATGACATGGCATGACGGGGCAATTGATATTTGATACAGTCACTAAATAACATTAAAGTAAAATGGAACACTTGTAGAATGCTCTTGCAAGCTAAACTAGACTTGCATCACTCAAATCCAGAGAGAAAAAACCATTTTTCCTACACTACTAGAAATCTAGAATATTGAACTCTGTGCAGTAACTAACACATCATAGCTCTTTAACCATTGCTGATTTTCAACTTCACACTATTCTGTTCTAAAAAATAAGCGCACACTTCAATTTTACACTCTTAACTAACTACTTACATATAGAAACTTTCTCATCTTAAGGACTCTCTTTACTGTATCTCTTATGGGACAGAAATCTTTCTCATCTTGGACCTGAAAGTTCCATTGCCTGTGCAAGCAACGAAGAATCATCCGTCAGGTCTGAATATCGTTCAGACGAGGAAAGTTCTTGCGTTTTGAACTTGCTCGGTTCTAATTTCTGAGACGCCTCCCATCTCTCGGCTAGACCATCGCCTTCAAGCATGCGAACTACTTCAGACATCTTTGGTCTTAAGCCTGGAAGATATTGAGTGCACAGTAGTGCCACTTGGACCATTTCCTCTAGCTCAATCCTATCATAGTTGCTTTTCAAGTCCTTATCAACGAGTTCTTCTATTTTCTTGTCTTGGTGAAGTTTCTTCACCTGAAACATGGTTTAGCACCATTCAGAATTTTCTGCAAAACATGCTAAATTTGGATTGAATAATATGGACACTCTGCTTACCCAATCAAGAATTGCTCCTTTCTGATTAGCTGATTTGCCAAATTGTAATGCTCTTTGTCCTGTGATTAGTTCGAGCAAAAGGATCCCAAACCCAAACACATCTGTCTTCTCGGAGGATTGGCCAGTCGAGAGATATTCAGGAGCTATATGTCCCACAGTGCCACGTACAGCAGTTGTGACATGAGAATCTTGATGATCCAGAAGCTTTGCCAACCCGAAATCTCCGACCACAGCCTCACAATAGTCATCAAGCAATATATTTGCGGCCTTGACATCTCTGTGGATTATCTTTGGATCACACTGCTCATGAAGATATAATAATCCCCTTGCCGCCCCAATCGCAATTTTCTTTCTCGTAACCCAATCTAGTACTGGTTTTGCTAAATAAAAGAAAATGAATAGCATTAGAAGCAATCAAGCAAAACAACTGTACATTGATGCAGATTAACCTAGTTTCGTTCTATTTTCACTGATGCAGAGTAACTACCTTTGAGGCGTGAAGCAACACTTCCATTCGACATGTAGGGGTAGACCAGAAGCTTCTCTGTTGGTGTCATGCAAAAGCCATACAGTCTGAGGAGGTTTCGGTGAACAGCTAAGCTGATCATTTCGACTTCCGTCTGGAACTGTTTCTCGCCACCTGTTGTGCTACCATCTTTAAGTCTCTTCACAGCAATAGCAGTGCCACCCTTTAGGAAGCCTTTGTACACGTTGCCAAATCCACCTTTTCCGAGAATGTTCTTACTGCTAAAGTTATTAGTCGCAATCTGCAGCTCTCTAAACTGAAACATCCTCAAGTTTCCAAGTGAAACTTCCTCGTGTCGACCATCTATTCATTACAGAATTCCAATTGAAGATATTTAGCTACTTTGTACTAATCATAGTATAAAAAATGCAGAATACTACAAAGAAAGATATCTAACCATTAACGTCGAAGAACTGCTGCCTTTGTCTTTGCCTTCTCCACAAAAACAGTCCAAATCCAAGGATTAGCAAACAGATGCTCAGAAGGCTTGTTCCAAATGCAACAGCAAGTTTATGGTGTTTCGGTTTCGTAGAAGTAACAGCAGCTATTGATAACACAGACGAAATCGTCAGGATAAACAAACTTCATATAATCTTTCAAAAGTGATGAGTAGTTCACTTTTTTACATACATTCTGAATTGTTCAAGGTCATGGATATTGGAATCAATGTAATGCCACCTTTACATTCCGGCTCTGATCCCGTATCACATATGGATGGGTTTCCGATTATACTACAAGACCAAAGGAAGACAAATGAGCATTGCCATTACACTTAACAAAACACGACTAAGATAAAGTTACAGATTCAATCTTTACTTGAATGTCTTGGAAGGGAGTTTAGGCACAGGTCCACTCAAGTTATTGTAAGACAAGTCCCTAAAATTAGCAAAAGAATACAAATTTTAGTTTATTTCCCTGATCATATACATTATACAATACTAGATGTGATTCAACATGTAAAAGGGCATTACACAAGAGAAAGCTGTGTCATGTTGGCCAAAGTCATCGGTATCTCTCCTGATAAACTGTTATTATTCAGCCTCCTGATTCAGATAACAGGCCATGTAAGTTCTCTACATTTATAACACCTTTTTCATTACTTATTCACTTATCCTTGTGAAAAACATACTCACATGTACTGTAAAGTTCTCAGGTTTCCTAAAGAAGGAGGTATGTTGCCTGTGAAGAAGTTATTTGAAAGATCAAGTGTCTGAAGCTTTGACAGCTTCCCAATTTCAGCTGGGATTGTTCCTGTTATGTTGTTGCTTTGCAAAAATCTGCAAACTTGCTAAAATTAGCTCAGAACAGAAACCAACTTTGGAAAACCTGACCAAGTATGCAACTTTGTTGGCCTTACATTACTTGAAGATTAGTCAAATTCCCAATGCTTGGAGATAGAGGCCCTGATAAACTATGGCCAGGAGTACCTCTACACAAAAATAACCAATAAATTAAATGTAAATGAAAAAAGAAACAATTTCAAGACATTAAAATGAAGTAAAGAATCTAGCTTTAAATGCAACAAAAAGCTTACAGTCCAATCACAAGATTTTCAGGAGAACAAGTGACCATAGTCCAAGAACAAGGATCAACAGCATTCCCATCCCAATTCTCAAGAACACTATAAGGATCCTTCAAGTCAGCTTTTATACCCATCAAAGCTTGAACTGCATCCAAACCAAACAATTACTAAAAAAGACTCCTCTTTTAATCCTTTCAAATACAATCAAGAGAGAAAGCTATAAACTTGGATATGAAATAATGAATGTTGCTTACCTTCAAAGTTTACACCTTTGGGTGAGAGCAAGCCAATAGCAGAGCTACAGAGGGCTAGGCTTATGATTGCGAAAAGGGTTGCTTCTCTCTCTCTTGTGATTGCCATTGATGTTAGAAGCAGGAAATGAAACAAACAAAATCAAGAATGGAGAGTAATAGTAATTGAATTGAGTTGAATCTATACTGTTTCGCAGTGAAGTAGAATAGTGTGATAGCTGATAATGTTGGATTCTTGATATCTATGGTTGCAGAAACTCATTTTTTTTTCTGGCAGAAGAAAGAAAAGCTGTTGAATTGTGTGTGTAGTGTGTCGTATAAAGGAAACTAGCATGCCTATCACGGGTCAGGAGAAGCCATTTTTTACTTGCTTAAAAGAATCACCAAGAATGGGATCAATTCTTTTTTAAATTGGAAAAAGGGCTTCTTGGTTCTGTAATAAGAATATAATTCTAACAACTACCAAGTTAAACCAAGTTAAAGTAATAATAAAAATAAGAAAGATGGAGAAAAATATATTTTTAGTGATAAAATGTGTAATTTTTGTGTAAAGTTAAGATTATTTATTATTTGTTAGTGCTAGAGTACTTCATTTTTTAGTAATGTATGAAGTTTGATTGAACGATTAAAAATGATAAATGTATAAAGTTTGTTTGTACGGAGTAATATATATTTTTAACTTTTACAGTGAGGCATTGGGCGTACTTTGATAAATTGAGTGTTTTCGATCAAGCAAATGGGGTAATGGAAAGGAAAGAGTGCGAAAGAGGGATTATTTATACATATATTGGTAAGTTGTTAATAAAATGGAATGAGTATATCTCCATATATAAAACATAAGGGCAAGGCTATATACTATTCCACCTGAATTTATTAAACTGAATAGTGTTAAATTAAACTGAATTAAAGTAAGATATAAATTATTACTAAGCTGAACTGAATTGAACATAACTGAATTGGATTAAATTTAACTAAACTGAAATAATTTTAAGTTCGAAAAGAACAAAGCCTAAAAGATGTGTAAAGTACATAAACGGTAATGATATGAATTTCAACTTGATATTTACATTTAGATATATATTAAATTAATTTATCATAGGTAAAATAAAATTGAATTTTTTTAATTACTATTGCTTTATTGGATTAATGAGTTTAATAAAGAGAATTTAAATTGATCTTTTGTAAACTCGTTTGTTGTTTACAAATGATGAGTGGAACTTTAACAAATAAAAAATGTAACGGAAAGTTGAGATCGAAATGAAGTTAGTATATTAAACTCGTTTTATTTTGAGGAAACAGATTCATAGTGATTCCTAATTTGCAAAGATTCACCAGCTAATTTAAGTAAACTAGTCTATTGTTGAAATTAGGAAACAGGCAGAAATGCGTCTTTGCTTCATGATTAGTTCACTAGGTTTCCTAATTTTCTACTTGAGGATTCAAAATTTTGGAGCATATAATCTAAAGACAAAAGAAGCAAGCAAATGTAATCCCTACACAAAATAATCCAAACAACTTTATGGGCCCATACCCTGGTGCAGTCACTTGCTACCTAGCTATCTTGTTACTTGGATTTTGGAAATGTGCACTGTACATGCATAAAAAGGACATAATCTTGTCATTATCCCCCTTAACTTTATGCACTTAACAATTGCTTTACATAAGAAAAGATTAAAGAAAATAAAATTAAAAACAATACATCTATACAAACCATATAGGCTATAGTAATGTGCAATGATGGGATAGGACAGGAGGGAATCCAACATTCCCTGAGTTTGGCCATTCAATAAAGTCCCAAAAAGTATAATCCATCATTTAAAAGAATGTGAGGATCTCAATACATGTTGTCTTAGAGATTGATAATGTATGGTTTTTGGTCACCTTCTCCCATGACCATAATCCAAACCAATTTTACAAGATTGCACCACCATGTTGTGGGGTATCATTGTTGCCTTTCCTTTTTGTTGCCTTTTCTTTTTGTAAAAACATTATTATTAAGGGCGTTTTAAAGTGTCTGACCACCTTAATTTGGGATGAAAGTTCAATAATTTTGATTTTGTGTAAAAAAAAAGGTGTCACACTTTTATAAAAGAAAAAATCCCACGTCTAGCTTGAATCATGAAGGTGGTGATATTTCTTAGAATGAGCCCCATTTACAGGAGGTGGTTTTGATTATGGGGAGACAAACTTTTCTCTTGCAATTTCCCTTTCTTCTTTATCATATATGTCCAAGACCACACATAATTAATGAGATATACAATATTTATGATCCGATCACTTCTTAAAAAAATGATGTTGTTGTAAAAATTACAAATCAAATTATAAACTCGGAGTCGCGAATTTACTGTCTAATCGAACCTATAAACATTTAAGGGTTAATTGTCATAGTATTAAAATCGCTCCATTTAGCTCGATGAACATTGATTTGGCCTAAAATACACTTCAAATACCCTATTTCAATTCCATTCCAATCACAATTTTACCAAAAATCCATCCAAATAGTCATTTGAGTGCCATGTCAACCAGCCTCTTAGTTATGATAGTTGATAACCTCTTGTACTTATCATTTAATAAATGATCTGTTCGGTTAAATGATCTGTTATGACCGAAACGAGTTTATTTAGTTTTGCAAATTATGCGATGTTAAAAAATGAGAAATCACTTTTGGCATTAATTACTCCTGTCCTTTGCCATGGATAGAACGAGAGGTAAAATGTGAGTGGGTGATTCCGACTTGATCTGATCTTATGAATGTAGGGCATGGAGTTGGTGTATGACATGTAGTTGGTAATGTTGATTTGTATTTTTGTAATTGTACACTGTGCAATGCTTCAATCAATGGACTCCAACTATTCATTGGACTGGTCAAACATCACAGTGAAACCAAAATCCATCACCCCACAACTGAAAAAGACGAGAGAAACTCCCAAAAATTAAATTGAATCTAGTTATAAATTTTAATCTTAATATTTGTAGAAGGAAGTAATATTTTATATTTGAAATGATGTATCAATACATATTTTAAACAATGAAATACTGATCAGTTAGTTAGTAACACAATTTTCTTTTAATAAATTTGAAGTCGGTACACTCTCTACCATTTAAATATTTTGTTATACCTTACACAAATGATATCATGTGAAAAAGGCTGGCCATTTGAATTGAATGTACACAACACGCATTAATTGTTTCATTAAATTGAGAAAGATCCAAAACCTAGGACATAATCTGAGTAGTGGGATAATGAGGTTATGATAGAACAAAACACAATGAAGCTCACTCATTGTCCAAATTTTAATAATATAAAGAAAAAGAAGGGAAATGAAAATGGACTAGACATGAGAAAGGAAGAAGGTGGTGTCGAAAATCAAATTGACAGGGCTGTAGGATCGATTGAGTACAGCTGGTGGGTATAATTGTCTTTTTCATCAGTTGGATGCTTCGGTGGGTTAAGTGAACTGGAGAATTTACACTCAACCACCTTTTCAAATAATATATAAATAATTAAATCCCTATCATTTTAAAATTTATAATGAGGTTCAATTCAGATAAATAGTTGACTTTCTGTTAAATATCTTCTTTATATCTGAATTAAAATATATTTTTATAAAAAACTATATTGAATAATAAGGAACAAACCATTTATTTTAATTAATAAATATTAAAATTATTAATAAATTATTTTCTTTTAAAAATCGAGGAAGAATATAAATAAAAATTCATCTTCTCCATATCCATTTTCTTCTCTTTTGTTTCCTCCTCCTTCTTTTCTTCTCTTATTTTTTTCTTCTTCTTCTACTCTCCATCTGTTACACATCTCCGATTGGAGTTGTAACCAGAGCTGCTTACATAGCTCCCATACGACCTCTTACAGCTCCGATTGGAGCTGTTTACACAACATAGCTCCCATCCGAGCTTTTACGACTCCGATTACAGCTTCGCTCAGAGCTGCTACTTCATCCGAGTTGCTCTAATTAGAGCTTTTGTCTCCAATCATCTCCAACGGAGCTCCGATTCCGATTAAAAGAAGAAATGAAAATTGTTTTAGGTGTTTTGACATTTATTGAAACCTTAAGAATTTGTTTGAGGTTTTTGAAAACTCAAAGTCATTATGTTTGAGAAAAAGTTGTTTGGAATATTAAGAAATGATAAAGAAGAAGATGCAATTAAAGAAAAGAGAAATAAATTTAATAATTAAAGAAAAGGGAAAAGATAATGAAGTAATTAAAGAAAAGAAAAATAAAATGAATATTTCACTCTCTTTCACATCAAGTTTGACTTTTGAACCTCAATGTAAATATTTATTTGTCCCAGTTCAAAGATTGTCCTTCATAGTTAAATTGAAAACATTAGGGACCTAAGCGTTTATATGATATCTAAAAATGTGGTCATACGTAAATTGCCAATTCGAAGTAAATGGCATGGCAACTAACAGCCCCTCTAGTTCCGATCGATGCTTGGGACCAGTGGCTCCAAACCAGTAACTCCAAATGTGTGGCTGTTTGAATCGAAATTATAATTGAATCCGTTCAAGTTGGGGTAAATTAATAAATAGTAACTAAATTGTAATTGAGTTGTTAAATTTGTGTACGATATATAATTGAAATTGTATAAGATTTTATAGGTTGAGATTGAGTGAGAATTGAATTGTAATTAAATTGAGTAAGAATTAAATTAAATTATATTTTAAACAATAATTAATAAATTGTAATAACTTATCCAAACACCAAACAGTTGGCCCATGGCTCATCACGTTAGTTCATAGAGACTAGAGAGAGTGGCCAAATGCGTCCTCGATCAGACCTTCTCGAATACACCATCCGTTTTAGTATCTAAATTGGTACAATTGTTAAAGGAAATGAGTAAAAAATAAAAGATTTATATTACGTTTTAATTCATTAACTACTATATATGATATTGCGAGATGAAATATATAAAGTAACAAAAGATGGAGAACTGTAGCAAGTAAAGTTGCACAAATGATAATTTAATTGATCTTAATTTAAAGCGGGTACAAATCTCTAGTCTAATTCTCTGATTCTAGTTGCCTAAGACGATGAACTTGGATCTTCAAATTCTTCAGTCTAGAACTTGTGATTTCAAAGTCGAACGAATGTCGATGTGAGGGCCTCTTGGCTTGAACTCGGATCAAACTGACGAACTTGTAGATGTTTAGGGCGAGCAATGACGATCTTCTTAGAGATTTGATGAACTCTTCGAAGAATGTTTCTTGATCGTCATAGAACTTGGCTTTAATCTTGCTTCATGTTGATTGATCGTCTAGAAACGTTTCTCCAAGAGCGCATAGGCTTCTTCTTGGATCAAACGGTGACTACTTCTTGATCTCCAAACGAACTGCTTTAAGATTTGATCGGACTCTGAGGCGGATCCCAGGAGGCAGACGGCGGCGCTTCGCATGATGGTGGCGGTTTCTCGAAGAAGGCGATGTTCTTGCAGCAGACGACATATATCGAGAAGGCGGCAATGCTCGAAGAAGACGCTTGTTGCTCTTGCTCTGGAGTGATTGTGCTCTTGATGCTTGTGATTGTTTGTAAAATGAAGAAGGGAATTAATCTAGTTATATGTGGTGAGAGGTACTTCTAGAAGCATGGGAATAGGAAGCCCGTGATCCGGTCCAATACTCCTGGTCCATTTTTATCACTTGTAGGCTTAGCCCATTACTCATAGTCCAATTTCATTATACGTAGTCCAGTTTGATCGTACGCAGTAATGCGATTTCTTCCACATTGACCCATACCATATGACTTAATTTAATTTTATATACTAGGAAATGACGTCTAGTAATTTTATTTTGAAATTTTATTTTGTAAAATTTCAAGATACTAGAAAAATCACATTTTTTATTTTAATATATAATTTTTTTAATAATGACAAAATTTGCTCGTCTACAAGAACTATTACAGGCCAAATTGTGTCCAAAAGTTTTGTTTGGATTAAATTCATCATTCCATATTGTAAAATGAGTTTATCAAAAATAGCAAGAACTCTATTATCCAGAATAGCAAGAACTAATATAATAAATCTCGGTCCCTTTCGCTTCGATTTCACTCCCGATTAATAACAGTAACTAATCATCACAAGTTGATTGCATTTTGTCGTGTATTTGATTCACAAGGATTTAGTAAAACAAGACCAAACCTGTCAAATAGAACAATCCAATCAACATTTTCAGTGATTAATTTGAATTTGGTCCGCTTAACATAGATGAAAATGTCGGTAAAAATCAGAATACAATGCATGTATGAATGGTTAGGTCACACTCATGGCATTTTGCTCATCGAAATGTCACATTCACCTCCAGAAACAGGACGCATGCCACCCATTCCTCACAGAGGACTCACGACTCATTTTCTTGTCTTGACCACAATACATTCATCATTTCAAATGTTAGTGCCAAATGTAAGATAAGAGATCAATACGATGAACATGAAGATAAAGTACCTAACATACCAGTTCAAAAGAGTGATACATTCAATCTGTAGGATCGAGCAACGAGAAAAGTAATGTTCAGAATGAATATGGAGCTATAAATACGAGAAGAGTATTAGACGAAGAAGAGTAATTAGACGACAATGGAAATTTTGAGAAATGTGCTTCACAAGTACCCACATATAGTTAACGGGACCTATGTTGAGGCATACAAAATAAAGACCAGGTTTTGAAATAAAATTATGGGGCAGTAAGGAAATCATGATGCTTGTGGAAACCAGGATTTAGTGCATCTCCACCAGTGCCACAGCATTCAGCTTTGTTTCTTGTTTCTTGTTTCTTGACCTGAACCAAGGCCGACCAAAAAGTTGCAGTCCCTGTCATGTGAATCAACAGTCAATTTCAAAGTTGAGTAAAAGTTAAGGACATGGTCTTAGAATTTTGCTTGAAGCATACAGTAAAAGATTATCCTAATGTTAAATTGTTCACAGCCAGAAACTGATCAATGAAAACTACTGTGTACAATGGAAGGTTCATAATTTCGGAAGTTGCTGGGTTCCGATTTTCTTGTTAAAGCATAAACAATTACATACCAGTTGAACAGAGTAGTGAAGTAACAGGGATTTCTACATGCAATTCTACCACTTAGTTTGATTCTGCATTTTTTAGTTATAGAGTTGGGGAAGAGAGGAAGACCATGAAACTCTTCTGCCAAATCTTTTACAATTCACATCAAAGTATTGACTCCCAATGATGAATAAACATTAATGGTGAAGTGGTGTAGGAGAATGAAAAGAGAGCTTCAGTGTCCTGTCAAGAGTACTGATGGTAGAAAGGAAAATTTTAACCTTCAACAGCATGGTACTCCAGGAATATATGAACTTACAATCGTTCACTGACAGGTTCGTACATTTTTAATTTAGTTAAATACAATTTTTTTAGTATTTGGCAATTATAGATGAAAATCAACAGCCTTTACATAATTCATCAAACTGATGAACGTATTTCTGAAATTCTCAAATCCACATGATCACCACCAGGAGGGCATTAAAAAGAAAATCACTTATAAAGGATAAAGGAACAAAAAAACTCAAACCTGCAAATATCTGATCAACTGAAGAATATTGCAGTCGGACTTCCAGGGGAAGGTGGGTTCGATTTCAAAACAGAAGCATGAGCTCCTGCCTTGGCATTAGCATCAGCATCAGTGGCTGACAAGATCTCTACATTTTCCAGCCCCAGCTGCCTCTTGATCAATTCAACATTCTCCACAAGAACTTCAAGTTCCCCAAAAGGTAGCTTCAGATCCAGCGCCTGAACACCGACAGCCCTCACTTCATCCTTCTTGAACCTCATAAAAGGCATACAGAGCTTCTGAATTTGTTTGAAATTGCCTGAGCGACCAATTTCACTATTCTGCAGTTCAGCTAGAATCTCTTGGTCAGGAGCAAAAGTGCCAGTTGAGACGTCAAATTTCCTCTGCAATATGTTCAAACACTCCTTGTTCCAGCCGTCATACTGTTCGTTAACAAAAATCAATCCTCTTGACAGCTTAATTTGAGCATTCGATGGTGGATTGGGTTTGCCTTTCTTTGATCCAGACATCTGCTTCTGCAACAGCTTCCTCATCGAGACAATGGTATCTTGCAAATACTTGTTTGCCCTTTGCAGAGTAAGATCTGGTGAATCAGCCTTGGGCCACCCAACTTTAACAATGTACCCATCTTTCCTCAACAGCTCTCTCCACACATATTCAGCATAATGGGGGCAAATTGGAGCAATAAGACGGGTCTGAACATCCATAAACCGCCACAACAGATCACGGTTCATTCCAAAAGAGCCACAAGACAAACGATACTCATCACGAGCCGCCTGAAGATCGTAGAAGCCACTCTTTAAAGCTTCACGAAACATGTAATCGCCATAGTTCTTCTCGGTGTCATTTACAGCTATGTTCATTGCATTAGCAAAGACACGATCTGCATATGCGTCCGGTGGGCCACTACGCAGAGAGGACTCTGCAGCTTGAACCTCTTCCATCCATGAGATTTCTTTAGTAAGACGCAAAATTGCAGCATTTGCTGTATCAAATACAAAATTAGCATCGTCCATTCCATCACCCGCATCAGCAAGTGAGAAACGTGTTGCATCTGCCGAAAATTCTTGAATAGCTTCACGGAGAGTTCTGAAATTGCCAGTAGACTTTGACATTTTCTCGGAATTCAACATAATATGACCGTTGCATCTAAAACCCCTTGGCCAGTGATGTTGGGGCATCAGAGCTGTATGATTGTACAAACAAAACGTAAGATGATTCTGAATGAGATCCTTTCCAGACACTCTAAGATCAAATGGGTACCAATATTCAAACTCTTGCTTCATCTTATTGAGAACAGAAGAAGATATATCAGATGATTCAGGATATGGTCCACCGACAAACAAGAAATTCCACACTTCATCAGTTAGTTGCTCCGGTTTTACCCCAGATTTGTCCCGTCCATACATATCCCCTCCTTGCAGCATATGAGCCACAGTGTAATAAGCCATATAAAGTGTTGAGTCGGATAAAGACTCCACCAAAAATTCTTCATCCCAGGGAATCCGAGTTCCAAGCCCAAAATTTCGAGAACAGGCCCACTGATTTAACCAGCTAAGGGTGTGCTCAAAGCCGTGCCGAGACTCCTCAGAGTACAGATTCATGCCAGCCAAACACTCCTCTGTAGCTTTTCTCCATTCTGGTTCTCCATAACTAATATACCACTGATCCGTCAAAGCCACCACACATTCATCCCCAGATCTTGACATTACTTTCTTTTCAGGCTCACTGTACACCAGGGCCTGCTCCATCTCCAAAAGTTTGTTCCTGATCAAATTTTTGGCCTCCTGAACTTTCATTCCTGCAAACTCGCCGATTATCATTGTCCCCTCATAAAACCCTCCCTTATATATTATTTTCTTTGCCTCATCAAGCTTGTCCCTTTCATTTTGGCTTTGAATTTTTTTGTCAATGCAGATTCTTTCAGCAGACTTGTCACCAAAATCAGGGTGGTGAATGATTGGAATAATCTCAAGTGGCACCCATTCATCCTTCACATCATACTTTGCTCTGAATGGTTGCTTTCTTTGTAAATCACGGAGGGCCATATAGTCATCTGGAGAGTCACTGGGGACACTGGTCACAATTCCTGTACCCTTATCGGTAAGAACTGACAACATCGGCAGAGTATATATTACTCGATTTGCTAGAGGAGACCTCAATGGCAAGCCGATAAGATCTTGACCAGTCAGTTCAACCAAACAAGTTGGGCTCTCTGGAACACGAGACAGCTTCTGATAAGCCAAGTTCAGAGCAGCTCTTTTGGTACATATAAACACATCGGAGTCATTAATTTCAAATGCTCCATACTTCCCATCAGGTAATACCCAACAATTAGTTTGCCCATACATTGTTTCGGGTCTCAAAGTAGCGGCAGCAAGGTACACTTTCTTTCCTTCCAAAACACTCATCTTGGGTGGGAATGGTGACACAACCTCCATTTTTATGAGGGTATACTCCTGTGGCAGAACACCCTCACCAGACGCCCGGTCGTGATCAGCGCAAGGTTGACCATCTAAGGGAGAATAAACAGCATACCTTAACGCTTTGACAATTTTTCCAGTTGCTTTCAATCTTCTCATCTGCCATCGTACAAAAGAATCGAAATACGGGTTGATGTCTGTAGTGATAAATGTGCGTCTCCAATCACAACCCAGGCCAAATGCCTTCAAATCTTCAACGGCCAGGGGTGGAAAAAAAGTCAACCAGTGATACGGATCAGTAAACCGAGCAATCTCCTCGTCAGACAGACCAAAACTTTGCATTATCTCCCATTGGTACTTTACAGTGCCAGTTTTAGCAACAGCCTTAGATTTCTTTCCCTTAAAAACACCCGGCTGCGACTGATTTTCACTCTCACTCTTTGATTTGTCCTCTGGGGCACCACTTTCATCTTCCACAAGTGGAAACACAGGCGGGTTGCCAAATTTCTCAATTTCACGACTGATTTTATCAGCCGATGCCTTAATAGGCATTCCAGTGCAGTGAAATGCAAAAGGCATGAGCACGTTCGCTCCCCTCAGTCTATGATAAGCAGCAGCAAACTCAAGCTTGGAGAGCGAGAAAGCATGGCCCAGGTGCAGATAACCATTCATGTATGGGAAGGGAAAGTTGCCGTAGAACTTCTCACCAGGTTTAGGCAACACCTCCTTCGATTCAGCTTTGAACACATCACCTTCAGACCACCACTTCTGGACCTGAGACTCAATTTCCAGAAGGCGATCTCTCCGTGCAAAGCTTTTCTTGGCTTCTTCTGCCATCTCTTTACCACCAGCAAGCTCAGAGAAACTAAAACAGCGAAGAAGGAAAATCAGATAACTTCTCAAAGATTACTATCCTGCATGCAATAGAAACATCTGGCCACAACTTGAACAGCCAAAACACACTGCACACATATACACCGAAAGAGAGGTAGAAAGATCGAGTCAAGCAAGGAATCTAAGGCCCTTGAATAACAATTTAGTCTAATTTCAATCACCTAACAATACAAAGCTCGTTTTTCATTTACAGAGATATTGAATCCAGCAATACAAATACACCAAAGAAAGAGGTTGCGTGAAAGAAATTTAAGCACCTATGCATCTCACTCAAAATCAGTTACCTCAACTTCAATATTTGTCTTATATTCCACACACATGAGTTTTACCTTGGAAAATCGATAAAATCATAGCTTACCCTGTGAGACATTTCATTTTACAAACTACAGTATACTCTCTCTCTCTCTCTCTCTCTCTCTCTCTCTCTCACACACACACAATAGCACCACCATCACTCTCAGTCAGACTCACAGAACCAATCTGACACTATCCTAGTTGATAAGATACAAAGCAATCCAAAACAGCATCAACAAGCACAGAACGACGAACATTCAGCTTAAATTGTCAATTAATTCACCTCTTCCAATCACATATCAGTCAAATTTCACACACCAGATTAAATTACCTCTATCAGACATGAAACATATAATTTCTCTCACAATTGCACCACTATCAGACTCGATCCAACTCATAACGGAACTATAATATAGTCCAGATAATCACATAGAATTCCAAATCGAGAACAGACGAAACGAGGTGAAAACGAAAGCACAAACCTTGAGGTGAATCTGGTAAGCGATTTGGAGTGAGGATGGAATGCAAAACGCCACGTGAGCAGCAGCAGTTTACGCGATGAATCCGCCACCTAGGTCGACAGAAATCACCACCAAATGGGGTGGCGCTAGTCCGGATAATACTTGCAAATGGTGTAATCGACTGGCGGCGCCTTTTCACGGTCTTATATTCTTATGTGAAGTGAAGGGAAGGGAAGGTTTTGTTTTTGCAGGTCAAAATCGTGCTAGTTACAATACAACGACTTTAAACTTAAAACCAAATCGTGTATTATATTAATCAGATTTGTATTTTCGTAGAGTATATAATATAATTAACAAATTTGTTTTAAAATCATATGCATTACATGTTTTTAAATTCAGTCATCAAATGCCAATAATCAACTCATCAAAGAAGCACTTGGGCGTATTCCCGTAATACATTTTCATGTGGTGTTAATATTATACAGTATTAAATTTAGGACGGTCAAAAAAATACTAACAAAATTTATATAAAATAATATATATATACACTGTTTGTTATTTTATGAATTTATATGTTATTAGATTATGATTTATGACAATGAATGTGTTGGACTGCGTACTTTTATTTGTACACTATCAAGTTTAATTATTATTTTTTAATAACATATATAATTATCTTAAAGATCTCGATCTCAGAAAAAAATTATCTTAAAGGTTGAAAATGATCGGGACTCAATCGAACTTTGATGAGCTCGGTAAAAACTACTGCATGCGTGAAGATTACTATGCAACGTAAATGATAGTGAGAATAAATGCACATGAATTGTAAATGTTACTAAAAAATGAAATGTGATATTTATTGTGAGACGGAAGGAGTATTATTCGCAGGTTAACTCGAGTTGGCTCAACGCCATGTTTATAGCTTGAGACTAAATTCAACTTCAATATGTTTAACTATGTAGTTCAACTTTCCAACAATTTATAATTTGAAAATTTTAAAGTCAAAGTCAAGTTTAACTCAAACAAATTACCAAACTCATGTTGAAATGAATTGTGGTGTGGGTAGATTTGATTAGTTAGTTAAGTAACTAGTTTGAAAAAATTATTATTGAAGCAGCTAGTAAAGTTTTCGAGCTGAGCATATCAATATCCAAAAACTCAACTCAATAATCTTATTCAAATATAATTTTTACTTGGAGATGAATTTAAATTCGAACTAGCCAGCCACATACGCTCGGAGCTTACGTGGAACTGAGCTTGAATTACTAGCTCAAGAATAGGTAGATTGTTCATGTAAGCCTTACAGTAGTATTAAATTTGAACTGGTATACTCCAAAACGTTTCAAATACAAGTATTTCAATTCAAGTACATCAAGTGAGTTCGTAACATTAGATTAATTTAAGTACTCAAGGGTGAAAAATGAGATCAAACTGAAAGAAAAAGATTGTTTTATTCCATCAAATAGAGAACTTTATAACATAATTTTCTCCTAAAAAACACGAAGAACGTATGAATCAATACGCTCTTGGTTCCAAACAAATGCAATCAATAAATGACAAATCTATCTAACTCAAGCAAACTGAAAGAAAATGCCTCAACAAAATCCTTTATTGTTGCTGCTCAATTGGGCTTCATATCATCTATTTGTTCATGCCAGTAGCATCCTTGACAGCATCAGCTGCTCCATGTGCCTTGGCCTGCATGGTGTCTCCAGCCTGAAACATCAACAATCGAAAATCATTACCTTCCTCCAATTACAATTGTGTACTCGTACGCAAGAGTAACTCAATTGGTTAAAGAGATCTTTCATGTACGTTTTTCGTGTATACAAAATAAACACGTGTTGAATTGAGGATATTACCGACTGGATGGAGTCCTTGGCAGATTGAGCAGCATCATGAGCCTTATCCATCATCTGGTTTCCCTTTTCCTACATCACATTGGAATAAATTGCGTTTAGCTCGTGAAATTTTTTTTTGGAATTCATAATAATACAAAAGATGAGAAAGAAAAAGAAAAAAAAGAAGTAATCAATACCTGTGCCTGGCCCTTGGTCTCACCAGCCTGGAAGCTTGCTTTCTGGGAATCCATGGTAATTGTGATTTGAAAAAACTCTTAAAAACTTGAAGATATTGATGAAGACTATGAAAATGCTTGTATTAATGATGAGTATTGAGGATTCAGGATTGTAGGATTTATAGCATTTTAAGGATGTTTTACTCTTGACACCTGTTATTTAAAGTATGGTGTATAGACCATTTACCTAATTTAAGTAACTTTCTATTTGTAGGAGAAGAGCTATTCAATGGCTATAAGCTTGGAAGCTGCCGTGAAATGAAGAGTTCTGTTTTTACAGAAACAAAGGATCATGTTTATTTATTCCTTATCAGGATGATGTTTTATTAATCACTTTTAATTATCCACCAGGATGTAATCAAACCAACATTATGTTCTATTGTTCTTAAACAAATATACAAGATGGTTTAACTTCAGTGTATGTGTTTATGATGGTTTATAATGTAAGATGGAGTTCAGTTACCATTGAAATAAAGATAAATATGTGAACAATCAATTGTATTATCGATTCAAATTACGCATACAAACAATAAATTTCATAATCTGTAAAAGCTTTGAAAAAAGTTCGGTATACTTGATTGGTCTTATGTGTAGCCACTATAACCTACCAAGCTTTCACCCCTAACATCCAACAAGGCTAGCCAAGATGCATGTATATGGCAACAAAACTTTCCCTGATCTAAATCGGACCACTCCGTAGATAGTGAATTCACATATATAGCTGCAAAATTCTGGTTCTGTTTTTGGCATGTTAAAAGCTCAACTTCTGGTGTTCAAGAATCCAGAAATACCATAATCTCCATCCTTTAGAGTGAACATCTTTCGCTAGCTACACCATTATGCTTCCACAGCTGTTGCAGTATCCACATTCCGCTCAGCATATTCTAACCGCGGCCTTTTCAATGCTGTAACAGATGAAAAACAATGTATTGATATCAATTACATCAAAATCATGATGAAAATAGAAACTGAAAATACATAAACACTTTCGCATGTCCTGGAGTAATCATTTGACTTGTAACATGCCGCATACAAAATTATATGCAACAAGGGTTCATGGTCTTCGTGGAAATAGGAGGGGAAAAAACAAAATTTAATAAATTCTCAGAGACCACACTACTTCAAGATAAAAGAATGGTCTCATATAGATAAGCTGAAAATACAGGGTGTCTTGACGTATATTACCAAATTATATGAATCTCCATCATGTGTTGTTAAATTGAAATCCTAGGATTAAAAGATACACATACACACCTTTAAAGGATGAGCCAGCAAGGCAAGTCAGCCTGGACTGCGTCTTGACTTCAGATACTGGGTTTGGTTTCCCTGTATCAATCATCCGCACATCCCAAACACGAATTACCCCATCAGAGGAAGCAGAGGCCACTATATATGGATCCTCCTCCCCAACATCACCACTGCTTTTAGATAACACGACGATACCTTTCACACGGGTAGCGTGTGCATCTTCAATACAGTAAGCCACTTTCCCACTAGCTGTATCCCAAGCTGTGACATTCCTATCCTCTCCACCCGTGAACAATATTCCATTCTGCCGAAATAAATTAATAAACAAAGAAGTCACCTGCCTGCTTGGATCACAATAACGAGATTGGTTTTTACATAGAGACTGTAGCTTATTTCAAACATAACCATCATTCTATCTGTTTCAAGCATTTAGAGAAGTTTTTAAACTCACATCCCCAGTTGAACGTAACGTGGTAGTAGTACAATATAGCACAAGCTGTATCTACTTTTATTTCTCACAATTTCGGGGTAGAATTTGTAACTATTACTAGTATAGCTATTCAAGAATCAATGATGACAGAAACTTACCGCACCATTGGCAGTACAGAGGACTCGCTTTTGATTATCAAGCTCTAGAAGCAACTTTGCATCTTCAGACCTATGGAGACTGATTTTATCATCAACAACCATGAAAAAGTTCTCGCCATCTTCATCGAACTGCACGATTGATGCCTCTTTACTCATCCTGCAATAGAAACTTCTTCTTCCCCTAACCAAATCAACCATGGCTAAGAACTCATCATGGCCTACAGTGAGGGCCAACCTACCCGACGGATGCACACACATAGAGTTGATAGTCGTCTTGTGAACTTGCAGGCTCTTGAGATGGACAAAAGGGTCAGCATCATAGATGGAGACGGAACCTTCAGCATCGGCAGATATGAGATTTCGAGGGAAGGAGGAGATAGAGGGAGGAGAGTAGAAGGCAAGAGAGGTGATGGAGGAGGTGTGGTGGAGAGAGCCAATCTCCGAGGAGGTGGAAAGGTCATATATCTTGAGGGTGTCATCATTTCCGCCCGAGACGGCTGCTGAGCCGAAAACAGCTACAGCTTTGATGGTTGAGAGGTGGGAGGGGAAGGAAAAGAGTGGAGTCAAGGCAAGGGTATGGGAGTGTTTTCGGGATTTTAACTTGTAGCCCCATATGAACCGCTCGTAGGAACCAGCCACCAAACTCATTGCTGTAGCCTAGAAGCTCAAGAAATCAAAAACAAGGAGGCCAACTAAGAATACAGATAATGGAAAGCAGAAGCTGTGCTTGATAAGGAACTCTAGTTACATGAATGTTCAAATTAGAATGAAATTTGTTTGACAACCACAACCCAGTAATACGCTTCCACTCCAACCAATTAGGTTGTGTTCGAGTCACCTTTACCTTTTCAAAAAAAAAAAAGAAATTTGTTTGCATTGTAATACAATACTACGAAAAGCTTTAATTAAAGCACACACAGGTCCAATCAAACAGATAGTGGTGTCTGGAAAATTTCTACTTAGGTTGAAACTAGCTTAAATGCTTAATCCTACTCAAAATGCAGCAAGTGAGTTGATAGACAGGGATAATTAGAATGTAAGCATATCCTACAATCTATCTACAACAAGTGCTCAAACAAACAGTGTTGAAGTAGCGAATCTAGCAGAAACAGCTCCAATCAAACAAATGAATATCGACAAAGCGAGGTGAATGAAAAGTACAAACCTTGAGGTGACTCTGGTAAGCGATTTGGGGTGAGAAGCAGCAGTTTACGTGATGAAAAAGCGTAAATGGTGGACTCTACTCGAGTGGCGGCGCCTTTTCACTGGGAATTGAAGGGAAGGTATTGTAAGCTTGTCAAGATTTTGGGTTTTCAGTATGTTGGGGAAATTTAATTTTGCCCCTCAAAGTTTCACCGTCTGTGATTTTACCCGACAATTTAAAAATTGGTGCACATTTATCCTTTGAGTTTGTGTTTGTGCAATTTGCTGTGCAAAGTTCCTAACGTTTCGTGGATATGCATACAAATTGTCGTAAAATATAATAGGAACAAATTTGTTTTCAAAACTTATGAACTTAATAATTAATATCAAAACCAACCGATCAAAATTGTGATATGCACACAATTTTGTCTAAAAGGATTCATATGTTTTTAACTTATGACTTTGAATTCATTTATCATATATTTTTATTTTTTTATTATATATATTTTAAATAGAGTATGAGTACCTTTAAAATTACAATCGAGCCGAATACAATCAATTATTGCCCAATTTGATTGGTAAAAATTATAATGCCTAGAATCTATTAAGTTTGGCTTTATACTAGTTCTTCGGTTTTGATTCAAACTTCACGTCGACTTGAATATCTTCTACCAATCGACCTCATCACGCGAAGTTAAAGTCAAGCAAGGAAAGGCTTTTCGACCCACCAGTAATAATAAAAAAAAAACAGAAGTATACGCGTTAGGTCGTCATATATCTCTATCTGCTGACAAAGCACGAAGAGTAATTGATCAAATTCGCGAACGTTCTTATGAGGAAACACTTATGATCTAGTTAAAATTGTAAACAATCAAATATCTAAAACTTAATAAAGTGTTACCAAAGTCGTTGCTCTACAAATTGGCAGATTGTTTGTAGTTCTGTTAGCCTTCAAGGTATGCCAGATCGATAACGTTTGAAAAAGCATTTCAATTCGAGGACATCAAGGGAGCTCGTAACAGTAGAGAATTAGTAGTATTTAACTGAAAAATTAAGATGCAAACAGAAAGAATTTCTTTTGTTTATTCCATCAAATAGAGAACTTTGTAACATGCTATTCTCCTAAAAAACACTAAGAACGCATGGATTAATACGCTCTTGGTTCCAAACAGAAGCAATCCAGGATTGCAATCAATAAATGAAAAATCCATCTAAAACTTCAAACATAAGCAAACTGAAATACTTAAACTGCAGGAAAATGCAGCGAAAATCATTTATCGTTGAACTCAGCCGCTTCATATGATCTATTTGTTCATGCCAGTGGCATCCTTGACAGCATCAGCTGCTTCATGAGCCTTGGCCTGCATGGTGTCTCCAGCCTGAAACATCGACAATCGAAAAATTATTACCCTCATCCAATTACAATTTGTCTACACGTACGAAGGGCAACTGATCAACATGGTTAAAGAGAATGACTTGTCCCCGGTCTATCAAGACTTGATCTTTCATTTACGTTTTTCGTCTATACAAATTAAACACATATCGAATTGAAAATTTACCGACTGGATGGAGTCCTTGGCAGACTGAGCAGCATCATGAGCCTTATCCAGCATCTGGGTTCCCTTTTCCTACGTCACATTGGAATAAATTGCGTTTAGCCCGTGAACTTTTCTTTCGGAATTCATAATAATGCAGAAGATGAGGAAAAAAACACTAATCAATACCTGTGCCTGGCCCTTGGTCTCACCAGCCTGGAAGCTTGTTTTCTGGGAATCCATGGTAAATTGTGCTTTGAAAAACTTAAAAACTTGAAGAGATGATGAAGACTATGGAAATGCTTGGGTTAGTGATGAGTATTGAGGCTTGAGGATTGTGGTATTTATAGCATTTTAAGGATGCTGTACTCTTTCCACCTGTCATTTAAAGTATGGTGTGTGGATAATTTAACCAATTGCTATTTGTAGGAGAAGAGCTATTCAATGGCTTACAATTTATACATAGGCTTGGGAAGCTGTTGTAGAATGAAGACCAGTTCTGTTTTCAGAGACAAACCAAGGGAACTGTCCTTTAATGGTGAGTGTATAAGTATTTACGAAATTTTTGAAAGTCCTGCAATATTATATATTAAACGTTGTGTGTAAATTATGCATTTTGTGTATTTGTAAATTGTGTAATACTCCCTTCGTCCCGTTTATAACGAAACATTTATCACATCCACGCTTTTTAAGAAAAATATGTGGTATGTTATTAAGAATGAGTTTGAGATAGAAAAGTACATGTGGACTTAATAATATGTGGTTAAAAATGATTTGTATTTTGGGTTATTTATATAAATGGAAAATTGATTCATTTTGGTAAGACATCCAAAACAAAAAATTGTTTCAATTCTAGTGGGATGGAGGAATTATTGTACTTTATAGTAATTGTGCTGTTGAATCGTTTTGTGTAGGATTTTCCGGACTCTTATGGGAGTTTATCGGAAGTAAGTTAGAAGCGGATCTAAGTCTATATGTAATTTAGCATATAACTAGGGGTCATTTTGTAAAATTTCCGAAAACAAAACAATGAAAACTGTTTTACCTGAAAAAGAATGTTCGGATGAAGCATTATCATGCGTCCAATGGCTCAAATCATGTCATCTTCTTCCCAACTTCCGTTTTCCACCACCATTTCTCCCACCCATCACCACCGCTCTATACTCACTGCCTCCGCCTCTCCTCCTCATATCCGTCACAACCAGCCACACCCATCACAAGACACCCCACTTAAGCCCAAAACAATCAGATACCGCTTAAGCGAGCTATGTCAACAAGGCCAAATCGACCTTGTTCGCCAACTGTTCGACACAATTCCACAACCAACTACTGTCCTATGGAACACTCTAATCATCGGCTACGTCTGCAACAACATGCCTCACCAAGCTATCTCTCTCTACTCCCGCATGCTCTGGGCTAGCAGGCTTCAGAAATGTGACACTTACACTTACTCCTCTATTCTCAAAGCTTGCGCGGTGACAAAGCAACTTTCGATAGGTAAAGCGGTTCATAGTCACGTTCTGCGCTCTGGTGCGCACCCGAGTAGAATTGTTTATAACTCTTTGTTGAATATGTACTCGACCTGCCTATTGAATGAAGTGTATGAGTATGATGCGGTGAAGAGGGTGTTTAGGATGATGAGTAAACGCAATGTGGTTTCTTGGAACACTATCATATCTTGGTTTTCGAAGAGGGGTAGGTTTGTGGAGGCAGTTGAGCATTTTGTGATGATGATGAAGATGGGTTTTAGACCAACTGCCGTTAGCTTTGTGAATGTGTTTCCGGCTATAACCGGCTTGAGGGGTGTTGATCTTGCTAATGTGTTTTATGGATTGGTGATGAAATTGGGTGATGGGTATGTTAATGATTTGTTCGTTGTGAGCTCGGGAATTACAATGTATTCGGAACTTGGCTGTATTAAGTTTGCTAGGAATGTTTTTGATGATTGTTTGAAGAGGAATGCACATGTCTGGAATGCAATGATTGGGGGATATATTGAGAATAATTGCCCTATTGAAGCACTAGAGCTCATTTGTAGGGCATTAGAAACAGATGATGGCATAAACACCGATGATGTAACTCTTCTATTTGCACTTACTGCAGCTTCACAATTGCAAAATTTAGATATAGCGCAGCAGCTGCATTCTTATTTAATCAAGAATCGTTCCTCATGTCCTGTTATTCAGCTCAATGCACTGATATCCTTGTATTCCAGGTGCAATCAAATTGGTGATTCATTCAAAACTTTTAGCTCGATGCTAGAAAGAGATATTGTGTCTTGGAATACAATGGCATTTGCTCTTATACAAAATGGCTTTGATGATGAAGGTCTGATGCTTGTCTACGGGATGCAAAAACAGGGGTTTTCAATTGACGGAGTGACAATTTCTGCAATACTTTCAGCAGCATCTAACCTTAAAAACCAGCATATTGGTAAACAGGCCCATGCTTATCTCATTAGGCATGGCATCCAGTTCCATGGTATGGATAGTTACCTCATTGACATGTATTCAAAATCAGGCTTAATCCATTTTGCAGAGACAATCTTCAATATTAATTGCAAAAGCAACAGAGATCAAGCAACATGGAATGCAATGATTTCTGGGAGTGTACAAAATGGATTGTTTGAGCAGTCTATCGCTATATTCCGACAGATGTTGGAAGAAAATCACATGCCCAATGCTGTGACTCTGGCTTCAATTCTCCCAGCCTCCAGTCAGTTGGGAAGTATATCTCTAGGAAAACTACTGCATGGATTTGCTATTCGCAATTTACTAGATGGAAATGTCTTTGTGAGCTCAGGTTTGGTGGATATGTACTCAAAATCAGGTGAAATATCTTATGCTGAAAGAGCATTTGTGAAATCGGAAGAAAAGAATTCTGTTACTTACACTAATATGATATTGGGCTATGGTCAACATGGGATGGGTGAGAAAGCTGTAAAGTTATTTTTCTCAATGGGGGAACATGGAATCAAGCCAGATGCTATCACCTTTGTCGCAGTTTTATCTGCATGTAGTTACACTGGCTTAGTTGATGAGGGCCTTGAGATATTTGAGTCGATGGAGAGTAAATATGGTATAAGACCATCAATGGAACATTGTGCTTGTATTGTAGACATTTTAGGAAGAATTGGGCGGGTTGCTGAAGCATATGAGTTTGCTCAAAAATTGGGTAAAGAAGGTAATGTGTTGGGAATATGGGGATCACTCCTTGCGGCCTGCAGAATTCATCAAGAATTTGAACTGGGAAAAGCTATTGCTGATAAGTTGCTTGAAATGGAAAGGGAACATGGCTTTTCGGGATATCATGTGCTTCTATCTAATATGCATGCAGAAGAAGGGAATTGGAAGGATGTGAAGAGTTTGAGGAAAGAAATGTTAGTAAAGGGTCTGATGAAGGAGGTCGGTCGCAGCTGGATTAATATTTCTGGTCATGCTAATTTTTTCGTGTCCAATGATAAAAATCATCCTCAACGCACAGAGATATATAGTTCACTGAAGGAGTTGTGTGCTAATATGAAGGATGCTGACTATACGCCACCACCTTTCATATGTAAAGAATTGTAGACTTCACAGCTGGAAGTGCAGAGATATCATCTCCTTTTGGTACCACCATATGGATTTAGCATGTGGCTTCATGGTTATTGCCTATTGGGTGGATCGTCTTTCGTTTACTGCCTTTCCCTTTCTGGTAATGAAAGTTTATTTCTTATATCATCTACAATTTTATCCTTGCTTTACACATCTGAATGTGAAAGAACTTTGTTCTTGTCCGTGTTCTTGGTGCAGGTGAGTACTGTGTCAAGTGATGCTTCGCTGTTAACACCTTTATAATTGCAAGGTGTTGGATTTCATGTACAACGAACATCAACTTTCTTGGAAAGGTCAGCTTTGATGTTTCTCGTTAAATTGCATCCTAAACGATATTCTTGTAATCTCATTTAGATGTCATCGGAAAAATGCAAAATTTGTAACCTGTTTTGGATTTAATCTTGAGCATAGTATATTATGGCTTCAACGCAATCATCAGCTATTCTGTCAACACATATATGACTGAGCATCCAACTTGATTCAGATAACCCACAAAAGACACTATCAAGTATCAAGGATAGAATGATGCTAAGATTAGGATTTGGTTGGCCTAAAACGAGGATCATTGATTCATATGATCCAATTTATATATCCATGTTTCACATGTAAACACATTGTTTTCCAATGTTAGATCACTAAATTGTAAGAAATTGACTGGTCAGTTCTTTTTCCGTTTCTCGACATATGTTTGAAGTTGTCCAAAGCTGTCAGTTACACCGATCTATTACCCAGTGTAACTATGATTGTATTTTATTCGTATGGCTGCACCTGCATATGCTTTTCTCATGTGATTCTCTTAGAACTAGTGCCCTCTCTCTAATTCCTTGCCTTGGTAATGTCCTACAGTTATGAGTGGCTCCGTTTGAGGATCTCACACATATTTTCCCTGTTCCTTAATCACATAAACAACAGAATCATTCTACTTCAATGTAAGCACGGGGCACCTGATGCTGTCAATGAGTGGAGAATCTTAAACCAGAGTCGCTTCTTCACTCAGATCATCCTTGCGAGTTGCCGGTGAATATTCAGTGTAGACCATGGCGTTCTCTAGATCACATCAAGTGCAAATATTTGCTTGGAAGTCCAACGCAATGTTGCTTCTCCTAGCTGAGGTCTTCACACGTCCAAAGAACGATGTTACAACTGTATAGAATCTAGATGATTCCAGTTGGAACTTGGAATAGATTAACAGACTACAGAGAATCTCTTTCTAGTTTTCCTGTATAGATATCTTTTGTATCAATTATTGACACACTATAATTTAAATAAAATTGTTGCTCCGGGTAAAGTCAATTATGTTTATTGGAACGGCAGAAAAATAGTACTGAAGGACCAAGGCACAAAATCGATGCAATAAGTAGATCAAGTATTGATATTGAAGATTTGCTCAAAATGATAAACCATGAGCAAAATTTATTTCAAGTACATGTACGAGCCACATAATAAACACAGAGTTACAAGAGCAAAAGTCATAGAAACCACAAACAAACTAGAGAGATAATTTCTTATTTCTTGCAAACTTCCTCATCCTCGCTCTCACTACCACTCCAGGAGTTCAGAATTGACGTTGGAGATCCACAGCCACCAGTACGAATGAAGCTATTGTAGATGATAGAGCTTCCATCACCGAAAGATTCCTTGCAAAGCTCTCCACATGAGTATCCCTTCACGCCTACATTCAACATAGAACCAATTTCCTTCCCAGGAACAGAAGAATGTAGAGCAACAGAAAACTTCGCTGGACCAAAGCAAGCCAGAACCCTCTCAACCAGGTAACCCAAGTCCACCACTTTGTTGAAGTCATAGCCAACAGCTTCAAAACTTGCATAGCTGAATCCATCTTCAGGTGTGACATGGATTGTTGAAACAGCTCCTCCTTCCAAGGCATTCATTGAGTAACCACATGGGTCAAAGTCGAAATCACAAATCTCAGAATCTGGCAGGATGTTGTTGATTCCAGAAGCTGCAGTCATCACAGCTGCAGAGCTCGAATGGGTCTTGAAGAACACAGACGCCTTCCTTTGGTCCAAATTTGTCATGCACATCTCCAGAGTGTAAACATTACCCGAGTTGTCAGTGGGCTTGGCGTGAGCAGAGTAGATATGCCAGTTTTCATGTTCATCAGCACCACCCATCACATATGCTTCACTTGTCAGACCAAGTTTGTTAAAGTGCTCATCAAGAAGAGCTACTTCTTCAGAGAAGCTCCTGTGGGGAAATGGTTGAGCTCCTGGAAATATGAAACTTCCACGGGTATATCGAACAGAACTCACAGTGAGTCCAAGTGCGCCAGCCAGCTTGAGAATAGGTGGGATCGAGAGTAGCAGTTTAGTAGTCCCACATGTTTTCAGTATTATCTTGTATGCATACACAAAGAGGCTAGACTCCGACAGGACATAAGAGTCAACTTCATCGTTCAGTAAAGAGGAAACGATAGTGCACTGTGCTGGGTCAAGAATTTCATCCAGTTGGGATTTGGAGAGGGCTCGCAGACCGCGACCTTCCGGGTCAGTGAAAATTCCAGGGTCGTAAAAGCAAAGTTCGAGCCTTTTCTCGTAACCTTCGAATCCAATAGCAGAAGCCATGGCCATCTATTCGTGAAACACGCAGAGTTGTTTTGGTGCAAGACAAGCGAGGATGAGGCAAGAATTACTCGGAAAGAATAAATAGAGTTGAAAATGATGAATATCCTAAAAACTTGACTAAAAGACGATTTGAGAATCTCAGGATGGTTTCCGAGCGCACTGCAATAGTGGAAGACATGGGTGAGTTTTGGTTCCACTAACAAAAAATCATAAACCAGAATACATGAAATACGACTAGGAAATACTCACGTTGGAGTAAGCAGCAGATCTGAATTTCTTGATTCCTCCAGCAGGTCGAACGTCTTCAATGCTGTATCCTAGGGGTGCTTCGTAGAACAAGGATTTACTACTGCTGGAATTCTTTTTTCCTCCCTTAGTCTCCATTAGAACATTCAATTTTACCTGAAAGCAAACAATAAGAAACATCAGAAGTGATTCAATGTGTAGACATAGATCTATGCTAAGCATGTCGAAAAGACATAGCAAGCTTAGGAAACAACTAAAGCTACAAAAAGTCACATACAAGACCTCAGTTACACTAGTACATAGCACACAGAAAATTGCAACAGGTACAGACCAAAACAATGACTACTGATATCTTCTAGGTTACATGCTCCAATGTTATATAAAGAGAGATCGAGCTTTGTTTTAAGTAGGTGCTAATTTAAATGGAAAAAACCAATGATTTTTACCATAAATGATTACAATATCAGAAAGTACAAGCTAAGCTAATGAAACAGACATGAACTGATAATGATTTTAAACTTTCATTTTCAGGTCTTTTTAATCATATCAAATGCTACAAAGATAATAATCATGCAAAGAAAATGAAATGGACCGTCATCATGACATAAAATCCAAAAAAGCTGGTAGCTTTTACCCATAAAAACCAGTCAGTCTTAGATACAGAAGAATTCAAAATCAAAAAAAAAAAAAAAACTAATTGCAAGCAAATAGCATAGACATAGCTAAGATCGAAGATTGTTCTATCGTCTCTACAAAACTATACTCAATCAAGTCATAAAAAAACGATCAACGAAATACAAAATTAATCACAATCTAATTGCAAACAAAACTGAAAAGGCTAAAAAGGAGATTAAAAACACTTACAATTGTTGAATTCTTGTACGAGAAGAACAGTCAAAGCTCGATCAAAAACTTATCAACAAGCAAACGGCGCAAATCTGGAACACGAAACCGAAACGTAATTAATCATTCATCGAACAAAACATCGAAACAGATTGATAAAAACGAAACAGACATAAATCTAACACACTCACCGAGAAAGAGAAATGAAAATTTGATCTGATAATCGAGAACAAAACCTAGAGGCTGACGATTTTGATTTGGAATTGGGTTTGTTTTTGTTGAAATTGAAATGAACAAGACGCTGTATAAATAGGGAAACTGAAAGAAGCGACGAGAAGCCTTTGGACGACACGTGTGGAGGGAAATTACGTGATTACCCTTGCTATGTTAGTGCCGTGTCTACTTGTGTGGCGCATATATAGAGCTTTTTGGGAAAATGCGAACGACCCGCTAATATTGAATGGAAAGGGATCAGATTCGTTTCACTTATCTTGCACAAATTGAATGGAATTTCCTCATTTGTTTGAGAGATCAGATTCTTCTTCTAGATGATATGTATCATCCTCGAAATCATTTGCGACGGATATGATAACAACTAAATTTAAATTTTAATATCATACATTTTATATAAGATAAGAAAATGTGACTTAGATATAACTAAATGTGTCGGATTAGAAAGTTGAATTTTGATTAGTTAGTACTCGTGTTGTTTGATCGCAATTTATTAATAAATAATTTTTTAAATATTAAATTGATCTTCTTATACTTTCATTATTTGGGTATCAATGCACGACTAATATAAGTATAGAAAATTATCAAGTCAAGAACTATCAAAAATTCTACAAACAAATTATGTGTTATGTAGCAAGAATATATAAAAAAAATAAAAAAAGGTGGTGGCATGTATGATATTTTTAAATGCTCAAGAATATTTCGAAACAAACATTGATTGTGTTTGTGGATAGGAAAAAGTAAAATCTAACATGATCAGAAAATAAAAAAGAAAGGAGATAATATAATGATTTGTTAATATATTTATATTTATATTATATACTCTACGACAATACAAATCTGATTAATATAATATGACGATTTTGACAATTTGATTTGGTTTTAAGTTTATTATTGTAACTAGCACGATTTTGACCTGCAAATACAAAACCTTCCCTTCCCTTCACTTCACATAGAATATAAGACAGTGAAAAGGCGCCGCCAATCGGTTGCACACACCATATATTTGCAATCACCCTAGCTATTATATTATCCGGACTAGCGCCACCCGATTTGGTGGTGATTTCTGTCGACCTAGGTGGCGGATTCATCGCGTAAACTGCTGCTGCTCACGCGGCGTTTTGCATTCCATCCTCACTCCAAATCGCTTACCAGATTCACCTCAAGGTTTGTGCTTTCGTTTTCACCTCGTTTCGTCATTTCTCGACTGTGTTATAGTTCTGTTATGAGTTGGATCGAGTCTGATAGTGCTGCAATTGTGAGAGAAATTATGAGTTTGGAGTAGAAAGAAAGAAATACTAGTAGATAGAAATTAGCAAGGCCATCTCGAAGGTTATGTTTCCTTGAGGTTTAGCTGTTAATGAAATCCTTGCAAGCACATTAGGATTCATTTTGCTGTGAACTGGTGGTGGTTCTTTATTGATTTTGATGTTGAATTTGATAGAGGTGTGAAGATCTGAAACTTATCCTAGTGTTAGCTGATATTTTTATAGTCCTATGGCATTATACTTTGTGCGTGTAGTTTATCTTAGTAATACTCTAACCCAATAACCGCACCTGCTCTTTTAGCTTAAATATATGTCCCTAACTCTAGAGAAGTAAGATACTGTTGCTTTAGGGAAATACTCTATAGGGTATGTTTCATTTAGGGCTGCTTATTATAGGACTACTGGTGCTACATCTTTGTGCTTTAAGAACTACTTATATATTCATTAGTGATTCATGCATGAATGATTATGCTGCACTTGCTCTGGTGTGTCACATGCTGTTGGTTGCTACTTGGTGTTACATTCTGCTATATTTTTTAGTATTGAGCTGATCTTTGTTGATTAATTGTTTTGGATTTTTGTTGCTAGTTGTCTGACCGAGTTTGCGACTGGAACATATAGTCTTCATTTTTTAGTATTGTTTTGATTCTGGATGTTCTTTGATGAGCCACCTATTGTGCTTCCTTTTTACCTCAAATAAACTCAATCTGAATAGTGACTGTGCCACCATCGATGGCCGTCTTGTCTCTTCACACTTGGTTCACCCCCTTTCTCAGTCATGCTTATTTAGGAAAAAACCATATTTGGTTCACCCCCTTACTCACCCCTGCCGCACTTATCTCCCATCTCTCTTGTAGAGGGTAGACTTGTACGGGTGTACAATGGCGAACTAACAAGTATTTAGGGCGCGAGTCAAATGTACTTGAATCTTCGTAAAGTAGTGTGAGTTTTGTTTGTCTCATCTAGGCTCAAAGTCATCATAAAATGATGAGGTCAGGTCGGTTAAATTGGCAAAACCCAACTTAGGGAGAAGAATACAGTACAGGACACCTCTCTAATGCCGTTCACTTCATCTTCCGTCTAAGTGATTCTAACCTGATTATTCCCAACCTTGATTTATCTTCTTTCCAAATAATTCTGGTCATTCCACATACTTAATAATTTTGTTTCATCTTGATTTCTGATTCGCTCATTCTCTGGCCTGGATGTATGTAGAAATTACTGAACCTCTGGTATCTTTGTGTAAGTTTATGCCTTTTAGGTGTTTGATAAAGTTTCATATTCATTGAAACTATGACTTCCCGTATCCTGGATTTGTAGTGAACCAATCAGCAAGTGATTAAGTACATAGAGTTAGTTTTTTTGAATACATGAATTCCTTCAAGTGCTGCAATCACTAATTACTGGACTTGCTGTTTCTGTATGTTTTATTTCACTCACAGCTCACTGCCTCAATCACCCAATGATTTTGCTCTTTCCCATCACACGTTTCAATCTTGACTTCCCCATTTATAGCTTTTTTATGCCATTAGAATTTTAGACAGGATTCTAGGATTATCCTCTCAAGTGGAGATTTAAGTTCGTCTTCATTTTTATTTGCGGTCTGTGGCATGTTCTTACTCTTATTCTTGCCTAATCAAGGATTAAATTTGTAATACTCTTTAAAATAATTCTCTGATTGCTTTGTTTGACATGTTCTGGGCTTATGTTATTACTGCATACTATTAATATGTTGACCATCTGTGGTAATGTGTGAATTATGCAAGTGCTGTTTGTAATTAGATTTGTCTCATCTGTGATAGTGTCTGCGATTATGATATTTTTGTGCTGAACAAATGTGATTTACTTTTTGAGCTATTGATTTGGATCCAAACTTTGTTTGTAATTAGCTTTTGTATTAACCCGAAACTTGCTAGTTCATGGGTTAGTCAATTAGGTAATAATAATATGGCTGCAACTTAAGAAATACCTGAATGAAGTTGAAATCATTGTCAACCATGTATCTTCCAGTAGCTTGTAATTCCCAATATTGTATCATCATTGCAAACCACTAGCTGCACACAATTTGGCTGTCTAAAGAATAATGTTCGTGATTTGACAGTGTGTGGCGTCTCGTATCTGTTCATGGAGTTCTGCCCAACTTGTGGTAATATGTTGCTATATGAATTGCCCTATATGGATAGGCCTGCCCAATTCTGCTGCCCTACATGTCCCTATGTATCCCAAATTGAGAGCAAGGTAATTTCGAGATATGTTCATCCAAATTATTTGTTGGTGTTACCTTTTTACTCGGGACTCATGGATTCTGAATCTTGTGTATAGGTCAAGATTAAGAGGCATCACCGCTTGGTTAAAAAAGCAATAGATCCCATCTTCACGGAAGAGGATTTTAAGGATTGTAACATTACGACAAGTATGATCCTTCTCCTTCACATTTTAACCATTGAAGTCATTCTACTGCAGCGCAATCTGCTGACTCAATTCTGCTTTTAATATTTTTCTTCAGCTTGCAATTTTTACACTTACATGCATATATGTTCTCATTGTTATATGATATCATCCTGCTTGTTACTAAAACGTGTACTTTTTCCTGCCTCTTTCTGAATTGGTTGAGTTTTTGCTCCATTTTTTTAATATGAAACTTATTATTTTGTTACATTTTTTCTTTTGGAACTTTTCCAAATGGACATATCATGTACTTAAACGCACACCCTCACTCCTTAATTTTGTCCAAATAGGATTTGAACCTGCTCTTCACTACTTGGACAGTTGGATGACCCCTCTGAATTGAGTTTTCTTGAAAATTTTCTTTGTTGCTATCTCTTATTGATTCATCACTTCTGGTCTACATATACTGTTCTTTCAGATGTATGTATTTCGTTTATCTATTAGCATTGCCTACTGTAATAATTCTGTAAACTCGTTATTATGTGCAGCTGTGAATTGTCCAGAGTGTAATCACAATGAGATCAATCTTCGTCAGATACAGATCAGGTCAGCCGATGAACCGATGACTGAGTTCTACAGGTGCACGAAATGTAAATTCACATGGAGAGAGAACTAGAGTCCCATATCAGACTAGATTGAGATGCCGATCGAGCTGGAGTTGTTAGAATTGACAATCAGATTGATACTATCTATACAAAATTTGGTACTCAACTGTCAGCTCCTGCTTGTGCAAACTCTAGGACCTTTCACGACTGATGATTCAGCTGACCCTTTATTTTCTTATCTGGTATTACATCTATTAACGTTGCCTTAGGGTTTTAACATGGGGTAAATCACAGCAGGCCCCTAATAACTTCCCTAATAAGAAATTACTTATTTTGTCATTAAATTTCTTATGTTTTATCATTTATTTTAATTTTTCACCAAAAAAATGTAACACACGCATTAACTTAATGATTTAACGACTCTGAAGAGAAAAGATACTTGACCCTGCTAGACAGAATCTTATTAAAAACGGGATCTCCAACGTTACAATTACAAGAATTGGCTTGTTGTAGTTGTCAACCAAAAACCTTGTCAATTTTGCAACCTGAATTATAGATAACACAAGCTGTAAATACGTAAAAATATTGGATTCAAGCCCACTCAATTTGTGTCTGCATTTGATGATATAAGCGTTTGATATTATCAGAGCACCTTTTGCAGGTGGCTTAAAATTCTACTCTAAATTTTCTATCAACAATTCCCTTATCCCTTAATTGAGGTACTACTCTTTTAGCTGAAAAATGTTGGTGTCCTATTTACTCTATAGATTGCATTGAACTGGACAATGGCCCACCTGCTGGTAGACAAAAACTTCATGTCCGCCTGCACATTATTTGTACACGGCGAATGAATTGGAATGGGCCAGCAATACTTTAAGCCACCTGAGATTTTCAGTTTTTATTCAATTTATTATAATTTTATCCTAAATATATACAATAAAGAGATGTTTTAGGGGCTGTTTGAAAAATAATGGTAATCGATCCATTTGAGTCGATAAACATTGATTTGGCATAAAATACACTTCAAATATCCCAATTTCAATTCCATTCCAAACACAATTACACCAAAATTCATTCAAATGTCCATTCAAATTCTATACCAATCAGTACCTTAAGCATTCTATAAAGATAGCTTTCAGACGCGTTTGATGAACATCAACACCATTTCACATCCTCTCTTTTTAGTTTCTTTTTTCTTATATGTGCTTTCATTTGTTTTGTTTTCTTTCTTTTTTTTCCTTTTCCATTCTATTTCACATTTATTTTCTTTCTGTTTTAAGATAAATTTAAATTAATAATGAATATTATAAATTTTTTCAATTTTTATTTCATTTTCATTTTAATTAATTAACGAAAATTAAAATAAATATGAAGTGTAAAGTTAGTTAAAAAGAAATGAGAAAGAAAATGAAAAATTGAGTACGATAGAATTCTATAATTGGAGGTGGAGAGTTTGGTTGGATTTGTTGTTTGAGTAATGGCGAAATGACAATTTGATGAGATTAATATAGTTTCAGGGTCGGAATGTATATATCATTATCCTACTAAGTTTCAAAGCGTAATAACAATACCCAATTACATAATGTAAGTCATGTCACTTATTAAAGGTAATAAATAAGTTGGTGCGTGTGGCCGCCTGTGGCGATCTATAACATTAAATTCACGTGTAGCATGTCACTTAAGTATACTTTAATAATTTATATTTTTATAAAATCTAATTAGTTTCTATGTGGTGATCTACAAGCATTAAATAATGATCATTTTTTTATTAATGAGAACACATGATAATTAGTTTCTATGTGGTGATCTACAAACGTTAAATAATGATCATTTTTTTATTAATAAAAACAGATGATATGAAAATAATGTAAAACATTATAAACTCACTTAAATCATTTATGTATTAAAGATAATATATTAGTTTGTCAACTAAAGATTTTATTTCTTTTAGTGCAACAGTTAAATTCTAGTACATCATATATTTTTTAAGATCAAGTTTACTGATAGACTGTCTTTAAATAATTTATTAGAGATATACCTATATTATTAAAAAATCATAGATGTTATATATTATTAATGAGTACACTTATTTAATTAACAATATAAACGTTCTATTTAATAAAATTGATGGTTGTATATTTTAAACAACATTCTTGTACTTTTTCGCATACTTTACCTTAGTTTAGACGATTATGGAATCTTTAATATACTTACTTTGTTAATTTGAATTCCGATCAATCTCATTAATTTAAACTAATTTATATGTATTACGCAATCAAACAATATGGCAATATATAATATATAAATTACAAACCTATATGCCAAGCTAGATGATAGTTGTATAAGTTGCTAAGTTGCGTGCAGTAGACTATTCGATCTCTACTACAACTTCTTGATCACCAAAGGGAGCACCGTAGGGCATGTAATAAGTTGGATGCAATCGACTATTCGATCTCTACTACAACTTCTAAAGCACCAAAGGGAGTACCTTAGGTAACACCAGCGGGTATGTGATCAGTATGAGGGGCTCCTACTCAGACGATCAGTAAAGTACCAAGATATATAATCAGCAGAAAAGCCCTCTTAAAACACCAAAACACGCGTACGTGATCAACACGAGGGGCTGCTACTTAGACGGTATATAATTAGCAAGATCAGTAAAGCACCAAGATATGTAATCAGCGGGAAAGCCCTCTTAAAACACAAAAGCACGCGTATGTGATCAACACGAGGGGCTGCTACTTAGACGGTATATAATTAGCAAGAGTGCCCTGCTATTGTTAAAGGGACTTCTAGAGTACCAAACGGTATATAATTAGCAAGGGTTCCCTGCTACTGTTAAAGGGCCTTCTAGAGTACCAGAGGTTTTGTGATCGGACGTGTTAAAGGGCCTTCTAGAGTACCAGAGGTTTTGTGATCAGACGTAAGGTAATTATGATGTATGGTAATTTTGTGATTGATATAGATATATACTTAATTCAATTGACATAATATGATTGTGAATTTGTTATTATGATATAAAAATAAATAAATCATCAACTTAATTATTGATCAACTACAAAGTTCAAATATATTTGAATGACAGAACAACTAAAATCATAATAACAAAACATAAGTAATGAATGAATCTGTTTCAGATGCACACAGCTGTTAGGAAGGCAGCTTACCTATCGGTTTAATCAAATTCATTATCTTTGTACCATTTGTGCAGGAGATAAAATATAAATACGATACAGAAAATGATGAAAATCAACAATAGAGCATGGCAGTCAGGTGCAAGGAAAAAAGTGTCTATAAAAAACGTATACTATTATAGCAGCAATTATCAAAACATGCCCTGCATTGCATTGACTCTTTGTTCATACACAAATATTAGAATTTCGGACAAAACACAAGCTTTTTACTATTCCGAGTTCTCCATAAGCCAAATGTATACCTTACAAGTGATAACACTTATTGAAGATGCATAGCTTTGCATACACTAATTAATAAAGCCAAAAGATGATATTTGTCAAAAGAATAAATACACACATGGGAATACATCTTAAAAGGCAGCCGTACAAATCTCGATGCCAATAATTTAACGCCTTTCAGATGCAACTGACTCTGAAGAGAAAAGATACTTGACCCTAGACAGAACAGAGTCATGTGCAGGATCATATGGGTGGTCCTTAGACGGGATCTCCAAGATTGCGGGAATTGGTTTGTTGTAGCTGTCGACCAAAAACCTTATCATATTTGCAACCTGAATTATAGATAACACAAGTTGTCATAAAAAAGAAACTTGGATTCAAGCCCACTAAATTTGTGTCTGCATAATCCTATTCGAAAAGTAAAACCTGGAACTTTACTGTCATGACTTATAGGAAACTTTGTCCACATAGTCGTGCATTCTACAAAATTAATAACAGCACAAGTTTTCACAAATGCGATCACAGAACTTGTTCTTGATTTACAAATGCGATCACATAACTTGTTCTTGATTTACAGAACAATTAGTTCCAGAATTGTAGACTAACACAACTAAAATTTTCATCTGGACCATATTTGCAAGTACATATCAATTTTGAGCTTTTATTTCAGACATAGACTGAATTGTATATAAAAACATACAAGAATTTAGAGGGAAAACTAGGACTTACATATTGGCTTATCAACACTATTGCAATGTCTTCTCTTGATGTGAAGTCTTTGAATGCATCCTCAATCTGCTTCACCGTTGTTTCTAGACCAAAGCACAAATGCGGAATGAGTAAAAAAACGAGCACGCCAACAAACTAAGGAAAAATCATTTATCAGAACAAGTATATTTTGTTTTTACAAATCAACCCACAAATTGGTTTATAGTGGTGTGATTTGGCTGTTGTACAGATTCAAAGTGAAAAGTTCCATAAACCAGTCAGGATTCTATTAGGTAGAGAGGAGTGAGCTATGCTATTCTTAAGATTGATCAGTCTTTAAAAGAGGTTACTCGAACTAGATCCTTATTGTATGCATGACACATCTGTTGCCTGGATCCGATGGGCTTAAAACAATGGAACTATAACTGAATTAAGACATGAAGGTGTTGTTCAAGAAGTAGATAACCAATGAGCATGAATTATATACACTGAATAGTGATGATAGTTACCAGTAGATTTGCAGGTAAATTACTATCACATCTTGAGTTATATAGTTATATAGACAAAATAATGATATGCATATGCCCTTGTAATAAAATAGGCAATCCGTTGGTCAAGCATCCAACCGACAACTAACAATGCACAAGCTTTTATGAAAAAAGGAAACAAAAAAATGATAACTGTAGGCCCGAGCCCTGAAAGTTCTCAAAAAGCCACGATGCATACAAGCAGCTATATAGATGAGAACTAGATGGCAATTTGGCCCACCCGGCCCGGCCCCAAACCCGGCCCGATCAACGGGTTTTGGCCCGGCACATAGTCAACCATGGTTTGGGCATAATTTTAGGCCCATGGGCCTGCCTTTGAGCCCATCGGACCCGGCCTGGCCCAGGCCCGGCCTGTAATATATATACACAAACTATATATATATATATATATATATACATACATACATTATATATATATATATATATATATATGAGTATTTAATTAGTTAAAATATACATCTAATATCCTTGTAATGTTTAAAAATAAATTCACACTTCACAATATATAATTAATATGTTAATATACACATTCATATACTAGTATATTAATATGCATTTTTCATATACTCAGTATTAAAATGTTTAGCTTATCTTTAGAGTTGGACATGAGATGAAATTGACATTGATTACGATTATGAATTATGTTATATACAATATCTAACATAAAATATATTAATACAAATAATTATTTTGAAATGAATTAAATAAAATGTACATAAACGACTGTCATATAACCGTATCCTATTGAACTTCGTAAGTATAGTTTAAAAATTATGAAAATAAATCGTTAAAAATAAAAAATGAACCTTGGTCTTAGGAATAAATGTTTATACTTCTAATCTAATACATGTTACTTGACATAATTATTCATGCATGTAAACAACAAATTTTTTAATAATTTGAAAAATGTAGCGATGAACAAGCCCGAGCCCGGCCCATACAGGGCTCGGGCCTGTGCCCAAGTTTCAGGCCCGGTCAGGCCATGGGTCGGTCTTGGGCCTATAAAATATGGCCGGGCCAAAACCGGGCCTCCAGAAACCGGCCCGGCCCATTGCCTTCCCTTCGAGAGTAGGAAAACCAAACATCAAGTGATGATTATCAGGTTGTGGAGCCAGAGGCAAGAGTTGATACCAAGAAAAGAAATCTCAAGATATGATAATCAGGTTGTGGAAGCAAGCAAGCACCTTTCCCAAAAAAAATTATTGTATGTACCTTGATTTGCAAATCAATTGGAATTTTAAATAACAATTCTGGTATCAGAAAACAAGGATTTGGATATGAAACAGGCAAAACATACTATACCTATCTTTGTGATAAAAATGTTAATTAAGGAGCAGATAAAAAGCATACTTGAATCGACAATGAGGTAATTTGTTTTCCTCCTCAAATCAACATTACCAACTCCAGCCAATAGAAACCCTGTAATAGTATCCTACACGTAGATAAACAAATGTCACCTTCTTATCAAGTTATCAACAGAATTAACAAAAGAACAGAGTAAGTTCCTCAATCAGAGGGTAGAACTACAAACGCTATAACTGCCCAATACCCTGTAATGATCTTATCACACAATACGCAAAATTAAACCATTCATTACGCATGTACGTAGCTTTATTAACGCACAGACCTCTTGATATACTCGTAAAGCATGTAGTTAAATAGAGTCTTCTAGATGTACGGCAGGAATGATAGCTTGATACTGCAGTACATGTTTGTTTTCTCTTGATTTTATCTTAAATTCTTAACCTTATGGAACACCAAGGAGTTCGCATCCTTATCATACTGCTCACGTCAACGACACAGCTCAAGCCTTCTAAGTTCTAACCAACTTATTAAGTCACGAGGAATAACAGTTAGCTGAATACAGCAACATCACAATGAAACTCAACAGAATACCTATCAATCTACCTATATAAAATCATATTTCTTGCAAAAGCTATATCTAAAGGCACAATAAATTGATAATGACACGGTATATACAGTCCATAAACACTTTCATGATGGATTAAGCCCTATTTATTCATAATATAACTTCACTTTCCTGGCGACAAAAGCTACTGAAGAAAAATATAGCGCGATAGCCTAGTTATGAAACTGATAAGAACACAGTGAAAGGAGAGAAATTGAACAAGGTGTTACCTCATCAGCGATCATAGCTATAAGAGCTGAGTTGTTGGTCCGGATCTGAGCCTTGTTCGCCATTGATGCAGCAAATTACAGCAAATACTAAGCCTGAGGAAAGGAAAAGAATTTGAATTTCCAACAGAAATCCAAAATACAGGAAAATTGAAAATCAGGAGAAAAAGAAAAGCTTACAGTTTGATTTGATTTGGGATCGAGAGAGATGATGATTGAAGAAAGATGTGAAGACGTAGTTGAATTGAACTGAAATAAAGTTTTCATATTACCAAAACTGCCCCAGAAGTATAGTGGAACTTCACTTTCACCCCTATCATAAAAGTTTAAATGTGAAGGAAACAGCGATTTTTACATATTGTCATCGAAATTTTATTTAGGGTCCGTCCATGACATTTACGTTGTTGTGTGTTTTTATTTAGGATATGTGGGTTATTTAAGGTCCGAGGATTTTTATTCAGGTGTATGTGAGAATTGAGATTTTATGTACTTTACTTTTGTTGTCATTGTGTTTTAATTTAGGGTCCGTGGGTTCTTTAAGGTCTAGGAATTTTTATTTAGGTGTATGTGGGAATTGAGATTTTACGTACTTACGTTGCCGTGTGTTTTATTTAGGGTCTGTGAATTATTTAAGGTTTGGGGATTTTTATTCAGGTGTATGTTAAAATTGAGATTTTACGTAACGTTTATGGGTTTTACGGTGTTTGTGAGTTATTATTTACGGTATATAAATTTTAATATTAAAAAAATTAAAATTTTCATATTTAATATAATAACCGGTCTTTTAGACTATCTCATTAGTAGTTCCACAAAACAGCAAAAAAAAAACAGCAGAAAGATAACAAAGATCTTCTCGGACCTAAAACCCATCTTTTCAAGCTCACAAAGTAAGCTCTTTTACTCTGCTTCTAGTAAAGATTCAAGGTAATTTTGCAGTTTTGAAGCTCTACAGCTCTTGTTCACAACTTCTTATCTTCTTGGAGTAGGCTATTTTACTCTGCTATACTTGTATTGGGTGCGTATTTGTCTTGATTTCATGGAATAATGGCGTCTCTCCCTCTTTCTTGGAATAATGGGATTCTGACTGCTAAAGAAAAATTGAATCTTTGCGCTGTAAAGTCCAAAATTTATGGGAGAAATAGAGCTGTTTCTAGTTCACTGTTCAGTAATTGCTTTAGTCCTCTTTGTTTGAGTTATAGTAGTTGTTATAAACCTCGTGGTAGATTGTTATGTAGCAATAAGGCAAGATTACAGGTCGATGTGAAGGAAAATGCTGACTTTCAGTTCATTAAAAGAGGAAGGAATGAGCCAAAGAGGAAGTCTTGGTTGAGATTGCGCCCTAGAATTCGTTTATTGTCTAACAGGTTGAGAAGGGTGTCAATTAAGTCGATGTTAAATGGCATCACGACATTTCTGCGTAAGAATGCGAAAAGAGTGACGCTTTCTACTTCTATATCAGTTGTATTAGGCCTTTGCTTTTTGTTTCTTAAGATGACTGCGATGCCGGTTCCAAAAGTAGTTCCCTATTCGGATATGATAATGAGTCTTCAGAGTGGGAGTGTGTCGAAGGTTTTGTTTGAGGAGGGTACACGTCGTATATATTACAATACGGATTCGTGGAGTGCTAAAGATGTTAAACCCGGGGAAGAGAAGAAAGATTCATCTCGAAGTTCCAACAGTGCAGTGGAAAGTGATGTAAATGTTGAGGTGGCTCAAAGTAATTTAGAGGCAAGAAATGAGGTTGGGAAACTCACAAAAGCTCGAAAATCTTCACCAGCTTGGGAGTTTTCTACTAGAAAGATCGATCATGACGAAAGCTATCTCCTCGGTCTTATGAGGGAAAGGGGGACCTCATATAGCTCAGCGCCTCAATCTGCTTTAATGTCCATGAGGAATATGTTGATTACAGTGCTCACTTTGTGGATCCCCTTAACACCTTTAATGTGGATTCTTTATCGCCAACTCTCTGCCGCCAACAGTCCAGCAAAAAAAAGAAAGCCTAGCAACCAATTAGTTTGCTTTGAGGATGTGGAAGGTGTGGACGGTGCAAAAGTAGAGCTGATGGAGGTGAGTTATATTTTAGCATAATAATATTGGAACAGTATATTAGTTTTATCCTTCAGTTTAGCCAATTTCGAAGTGCTTTCAAAGCTAAATATCAAGTGATGCAATCATTTCCTACGATTTTGTTTTATAGCCCTGTTTCGTTGTCCTTCTTATGCCGTGCACTCCTGGGTGCAATTAGCTTTGTCTCTTTTCTCTAACTCTTGAAGTCTTAAATCTGGCTGCCTTCCCAAGTTATGAAGTAGTAACATTCTATTTAGTTTTTGAATGCTTTTATAGTTGGCTGTGCCTGGTGATCTTTGTCCAATTGCTGTTTTTGTTTCTCTGCTGTTTATATTACATGAGACACACCGAAGTTGCAAGTTCATGACTTTTGCTTTACATTCCTTTGCTTCAGAGGTTGTTTGATTTTCAATACACAAGATCATGCTTACCAATTGTGAGCTAGTTAAGCTTTGGACTGAACTAGATCTTGTATCAGCTTACATTTTGAAGATGGGGTGGAATCTTAAATTAAGTTTGACTTTAAAAATATTATTTATTAAGTGGGACTTGTAAACTACTGCCTTTTGTTTTAGTGTACCTGGCATAAGTATAGTGCATAGTAAAAAATACTAGCTTAATTTGGTCATGAATGTCATACAATTTTCTTATTACAGATAGTGTGCTGCCTTCAAGGATCTATTAACTACAATAAGCTAGGGGCCAAATTGCCCAGAGGCGTGCTCCTCGTGGGTCCTCCAGGAACAGGGAAGACATTATTAGCTCGTGCGGTTGCTGGAGAAGCAGGAGTGCCATTCTTTTCTGTTTCTGCTAGTGAGTTTGTGGAGTTATTTGTTGGGAGAGGTGCTGCTCGCATAAGAGATCTATTCAGCGTTGCAAGAAAGAATGCCCCGTCAATTATCTTTATTGACGAGTTAGATGCAGTTGGTGGAAAGCGTGGAAGAAGTTTCAATGATGAAAGAGACCAAACATTGAACCAGGTATCTCAATCACACTTGTCAAGTGAATTTTTAATTTTCTTAGTGTATTTTATATAGCAGAAACCTTTTCCTTTCTATTTATTACTGAAAGACTCTTTTGTACGAATATTTGACAGTGTTGTGCAATACCTACCAGAAAGTAAATTAACACAGAAAGTAATGAACCAGGAAGTAAATTTCTGATCGGCTTTTCTTATTTTGCCTGTTGCAGATAATATTATAGGCCATTATCACATGAACAGAATATATGTGGTGGTAAATGTTTTGGGAATCAATATAAGTGCTATTATGTGCTACGAGTAGAGATTTTGTAGCTATTATATGTGCTCTGATGCAATTGAGCTTCATCGGTATTCAGATTTTAGCAATTTGTGAATATCAAAGTCGAAATCTGTGATATAAAATGTAAAAAAGTTTGTCAATTTTCCAATGTTAAAATAAAATACTGAATTTGATGGAAAGGTGTGCTGCAAAACATGGCTAGCTTCGGTAATATCTGTGACAGCGTTCCAGAAGTTGGAATATTTCTTCCTAAGGACAAATTGCATCTTTTTTTCCTGGAAACAGCTCTTATGGTAGTTTTGCCTTTCTAGTTGCTGACAGAAATGGATGGCTTTGAGTCAGATGTAAATGTGGTCGTTGTTGCTGCGACAAATAGACCAGAAGCATTAGATCCAGCTCTGTGTCGACCAGGTCGGTTTTCAAGAAAAGTATACGTGGGAGAACCAGATGAAGAAGGGAGGAAGAAGATATTGGCCATACATCTAAGAGGAGTCCCCCTAGAGGAAGACTTAGACCTTATTTGTAACCTTGTTGCATCTGTTACGCCCGGCTTAGTTGGGGCTGATCTTGCAAACATAGTCAATGAGTCTGCCCTTCTTGCTGCTCGCAGAGGTTAATTTTATTTCACTCTGACTTCTGAAATGTCTTCTGTACCTTTACAAAAAAATACATTAGGATGTTTTTCCTTGTTTCCATATCACAAGGGCATAATTATTTTGCCTGTAGTTAAAAAAAAAGGTGTTATGTCATGTGCACAAATAGCAATTTCTATATGTATTCCCGCTTGGTGAATTTCTCCTACCAAAATAGCATAACTTACAATAATGTTTTATGTGGAATCAATCTTTATAATCCTTTGTTTGAGATTTTCCTTGCGTATAAATCTCATCTTTACTGGTGCTGACATGACAGGAGCTGAAAGTGTGTCGAGGGAAGATGTTATGGAAGCTATAGAAAGAGCGAAATTTGGAATAAATGAGCGGCAAACTAATCCTGGCACAATGAGCAAGGAACTTGTAAAGCTCTTCCCGTGGATGCCATCTCTTATGGGTAGAAATGGTATGAGACGAGACTCAGAAGGTCCTCTAGGCTATCAAACGCTTAGCTAAGGAGTATGTTTTTTGATACATTTTACTCTTACATTTATCGAATCATGTTATATATCATTGAGTGCTAATAAAGAACGGAAAAAAAAAGAGTCAACTTCTTTATTATTGACTCGGTACTCAGATTACATGGCCATTAGAGAGTTTTTTCTGTCTCAATTCTTCAAATTAGCTGCAACTGTCGTCTAGAATCTTGTCAAGAAACTGACCTGGTGCTATGTACCATTTGAATTTCTTTTTAATCGACTATGAGAATGCAAATTAGAAAATACGTGCTGTACTAGAATTATGTCCTGTTTTAGTTCCAAGTTTTTTAATTGGAGCCTTTCAGGTCTTTCTACCAAAGCCGTCAGGTATCTTGCTTTTGTTTAAGCTGGATTATGACTTCAGCCATGTACACACTCCACTCTCCATGGAGTTTATGCATGACAGACAATTATCATTAGGGGCCATTGTTACATGGAGTTGGAATCGCTACTTTCTTGTTGTTCTGATGAGTTTGAATCAGTGTGCCATTTCTCTTGAGAATGAATCAGTACGCTGCATATTGAGCAGCAGAGGTAACAAGAACCTCCTAATGTTTATGTAGTCACAAGCTATTTCAAGGAGTTGCTAGTGCTACATCATTGAAAGACCTTCAATCAGAGACCTCAATCCTGATGCACGAGTCTATAGCCGGTGAATCCTGCATCCAAGGACAGGTTTGCCCATTCCTTCTTGGTTCTCTCTTTTTCATTCAAGTAGGTCATTATCAACATATAAGCCGAGTTGACTTTCAAGAACTTGATCTTGCTCTTTTAGTTTCTGATCATCAACACCCATGTCAATGAATCAACTTCCCTCCATTATCTTTGCTGGGAATCGCTTCTTTGCAGTTTCTCAACACTTTAAGACACTCTCATCACTCCAATTTAATAACACTGCATCAGCACCAGCAACGAAAGTCACGTTTTTGTTCCCTTAACCTAGACCTGAGACAACTTTTGGAAGGTCAACCACCATACACTTAAAGCTCTTTTGATTTTTAATACGCCATTCTCAACTTTTCATGTTTATCTTGGTGGAAACTTGGCTGGTTCAAGTCCTATTAGTCCATTTCAGGAAGATCTTGAACATGGAATATAATTTGATTGGTAATTACCAATCGATCAGATAATGTTTTGTGTTTCTATTCTTTTCTGTCTGGGTTCTTGAATCAATTGAAATGTCAAATGATACCTGCGTGTTTAGGTTCTTGTTAAAACTTACATGGTAGCACTCATCAACCATGCATCACATCTTGATCTGTTCAACATCAGAATGGAAAACTTCTCAGAAAATACATGCTGCATAAGAATTCCTGTTTAAATAGCCCTTTTCATCATCATACATCCATCTAGAGAACATCGCACCATTTATCATCATGTGGCGGAACCACAACCACAAGGTCTTTGAAACTCTCATCTTCACACCATTTCTCATCATGTGGCGGAACCACAACCACAAGGTATATGAAACTCTCATCGGTGTTGGAACAATAATCTCCTTGCTTTGCACGTGGCGTAAACTACAGTCACAGGGACAGTCAAGGAATTTCCATGTTTAGTGACTGTCATTGTTGCCTTAAGATAACGGAAGTGAGAAACATGTGATTACACGGTACATAAACTAGAAAGTATTGATTGGTGACTTTTCCTAAAAAGGTTCCTATTCAATAATTCACATTGATTAATCCTAATTTGTGATTAGCTGACTAGTCTTCCACTCTTGCATGACTATGACCGATCACTTGTCTGATTAAGATTCTTAGGATCCAAGTTTCTTGGTTGGAATCTTTCATGTCCTTGTACCGTTGAGCATCTCTCTTACGTTTAAACTGATTATAAACTTCAGCTACAGATGCATTTCACTTGGCCACTTCACTTGTCATCATGGTATGTTGACATACACTAACAATAGTGGAGAGTGGAGATTCTACAACCATAAAAGTAATAAAAACACTTGTTACACACATCAATTCTCAATTCAATTACACATTATATATATACATACCAATCTCTATAAAAATGTATAATTCCTTAACTCAGTACAAAAATCCAAAAAGCACAACTATAAACTCATCTACCTAACTCTACGTCAAAGTGTAGATACGTACGTACATACAAATTTAAATTGGCCAAATTGGTCTTCACTCCGTATTGAACCATTCAATCATGCATCCATAGATTTCTAGGGTAACAATTGTCAATGGATCAGCTGTACTTTCAATCTGAAGTACCATGCAAGTTGAGGGATTATGAGTCATCATAAGCATAGATTGTTCATGACTTCATGTGGCATGTTTTTGGACACATGAAGTAGTTTTATTTTAATTGGAAAATAGTAAAATACACTTCATGCTCCATACCTCAATGTTTCTTTAGGAATGATGAGTTTAGGCTTAGACAAAGATGTTAGTAAGACTTTTAAAATAGCATTATCTTCTGACTATAAAGATTGAGATGATCGAATAATTGGGGGTCTCAAATTGCTGATTTTTATTATCTTGGAGTTATAGAGCTCTGAATCTGAGGGGATCATGATATGATTTTTCTTTCAATTTTTGCTTACAGATTTGTTAAGTAAGCTTTTCATAACTATACAGTCATATTGCACGACACGATCATTTATGAGTATCTACATCTGATTGCTTGTAAAAACAAATTGTACAAGAGTACATGAAAGTGAAAGATTAAAAAAAAAAAAAAAGTTCTTTTATACAGTACATGTACAAAACAGAAGAAGAAATAAGCTTGGCAAACATTTTACTGCCAACTTCAATACTATTGTACACTAGTGACTATACCATAAAGCTTGATCACATCAAGATGTAGATGTCATTCTTCTAAATATTTCCTTCCTGCACATAGGAAAATTGAGTTTTAAGTATGAAACCCGCGTTATGTTTTCGATATGTTAGGGAGTTTTAGCAGTGATTTTACCTCATAAGTACTCTATCTGTTCCTGAAGCGGATAAGAGACCTCGGTTCTCTTCTGCCCTCCTTAGGAGATAAGGCATAATCTCGTCGACAGGTCCAAATGGTGCGTATTTACTAACCCTAAACCCGGCATTTCTCAAGCTGTATGTCAAGGCTTCCGCCATGCCATAGAGCTGTGCAAACTGGAGATATGGTGTATCCTTCGCGATTCCCAGATCACTTGCTTTGGTAGCTGCGAGTTTTCCTGCAATCATCGAGCATGGGTCAAATAACATTCTCGCAAAATTCGAAGGTGACTTTAGAATTTAGATTATGAGAAATGATCTTGGAACATATAAAGTCTTTTTATAACCTTGCATCAACATGTAAGCTGTTACCTGATTCAAGATTGTGAGTTGCTAGAACGACAGAACCGGAGCCATTAGCAATCTCTTGGAGCATAAACTCAGCACATTTGTTGTAACAATCGTGCGTATCCTGGATACTATCGTGTATGGGCGACTTAACCCCTAAAGTAGAGGCCAACTGATTCTCACTTGACATGTACGCGCCTCTAACCAATTTGAACCCTATCGGCACTCCCATTCTGTCCGCGTCTTTCTTTGCTATTGTCAGTCTCTCCATTGTATCCTTCAGATAAGCCTGGGACGTATTAAACAGCAGTGGAACGTCGTCTCTATGGTACTTAATAGCAGCAGAGTATGTGAAATAGTCGATTGCTGGCTGAATTGACGTGTCCTCTGCATCGATTAGTAAAGGTACGTTCACCTCTAGCGCCTTCTCGCAAATTTTATCGAATCTTTGGTATGCCATGTCGAGATCACGCTCTTCTTCTGTGGTCAAGGGCTCCGGTTTATTCGGGGTGTGATACAGAGGGCTGGACTCGGAAAAGATTTGGAAACTCTTGAGCTTCCATGGAAGATTCAAGGAGTTCTCCTTGTACTCCCATCGCAATAAATCACTTACTCTCTTCAGCAAAGTGGGTGGACAAATTGCTGTAATTTTCACAACAACAAAGCTCACCTGTATAGACAAAAACATAGCATCATCAATTAATTGGATTTTTTTGATCTTGATTTCTTAACAAAAAGAAGACAAGATATACCTTTCACAGTTCACACTTTCTTGAAACAGAGCAAATTGAGTTAAATAATACTATGAATTTGTTAAGTTTCTTTTGGTCTTATCTCTTTGGTCTCTGATACTCAGCTAAGTTTCTTTTACCATGATTATTCAACTACTTCCCATTTCTCTTGATATCTTGACAAATTAAAACCACAAATATATTCATTTCACACCACGTTTCTTGAGAAAAGAAGAAACATAGAAATTCAGCTAAATTCGACAGCTAAGGCTTCCTTTTGATCTTATCTTGTGGTTTAATAAAATTGAAATAAATTAAATATTATTCATCAATTACTTCTTCATGGACGTTATTGCTTAACAAATATAGAAAGCACAAAGAAATTTTATCTAACACTCTGTTTCTTAAAACAGGGCAAGTTGATGGAAAGTGAACTGTTTAAGCTTCATGCATTCATTTTCATCTAATTGCATTGAGTAAAAATTGTTCTTTTGAGATGCATATATATTGATCAATTCGTTCTTGTTGATCTTGATTCTTAATTAATTTCGTAAATAACTTGATTCAAATTATGTTTCTTGAAACAGAGTATGATTCTGTTTCTTGAAACAGAGCATGTTGTTGTAAATTCAACCACTTGAGCAGCTTCTGTTAATTTATTCTCAAAATGAGCAAAAGAGTACTTACTGGAGAATCAGCACGGTATCTGGTGGAATCAAGAGTCTTCACAAACTCAACCAAATTCCGATCACATGACGCGGTATCATTAGCATGTTCCGAACCGAAATCAAGCATAGTTCTAATCCCAGCAGCCCAAAGCCTGTCCACAGTCCGTACGGTCTCGCTGACATCCTTACCGGCCACGAAATGCTCGTAAAAGCTCCACTCGATCGCCTTCAACATCCCCTTCCTCAACAGGGGAGCCTCCATAACCCCTGATTTCATAACCCACATGCCGAAATCAACAATCGGCCCCACCGCACACATTTCTAGTATTGCCGATGATCGTATCAGCTTAGTAGTCGAAATCGACGAGAACAGCTCCTTCGGGTCGTTAAGATTGACGACCGAACTGGTGCGTGTGGTGGTGGGGATGGGTGTGGGGTTGATTAGTTGCGGGGTTGTGGCGGTTGCGGCAGCTGAGTTGAGGAGGCGGAGATGCTTTGGGCGGATGTTGCGGAGGGCCATGAAAGGTGTGGTGGTGCTGTTGAGAATTTCTTGGTTACTATAGTTTGTGAGTGTTTTTCTCTTTGAGCAAGTTTAATGGGATTGCTTGTTGAGTTTCTATTTATAGGCAAGAAGTGAATGCTTGGTTTTTAGCTATGCCAACTGGATGCTTACTGTGAAAATGGGAAATGATTAGTTAAAGGAAAGGGGTGTTAAGATTCTTAAATTGAAAGATTGGGGCAAGAATAGTAGATGCAGAGTCAGCAATTACGCTAATCGAAGTGTAATCAAAGAGTACCAAGGACTTCCACGTCATCATGATGAAAACAAGAAAGTGTCAATGTAGTAGAACTTGAGTTGATTTGAATGCTGGATCCACGTCAATACAACGGTTGCAAGGCAGGCCCAAGTGGCTCCGCTCATGTCGAGATTCCAACTTGGGCTGAATCTACTACCCATGGAACCGCTCCGGAATCAAGGAAGATATTCTTATCGGTAAACAATTATAAATAACGTAGGAAAGAAAATCGGTACATAAATTTTATGCAAAGAATATCACCTTTGAGTTTCTAAACTATATTTATACAGTTTATTATAATAGTATGTAGTAAAACTCATTTCACATAGATAATGAAAATTGATAATCTTTAAAAAGTATCATTTATATAAATGTTATACATTAAGACATATATAAATCACTAATGTTTAGTTTGTTTTGACCATCATACTTATAATAAACTCATTTTTTCTAAAAATTTATGTCGGGACTTCCAGGTAATTGAAACCGGTACAGATGGAGCATTATTTTCTTCGTCCACCCGAAGCTTTCTAATTTATTTTTTAGCATTTCATTTATAACTTCCTAACTTTCTATGTTTATTTTTATCAGTTAATACTCTACCTATGTAATCAAGGGCAAAGCTACATTATCCATGACCCAGTGCTCGGTAAAGGGTGATTTTCGGAATATTTTGTGGGTATATATATTCGATTTTAATTTTAATTTAATATTTAAGTCTCTTACAATATCGTCTATAATAAAGATAAAATAAAAGAACGCACAAATTTTAAATTTAAAAAATAATTTACACACCTTAAGGCTGTCAATTATAACTATGTGTTTAATTAAGAAACATCGATATTTTTCATAATTTTAAAAACAATTGTTGGCTCCATAAACGTTTCACATAATTTAATATTTTTATTAGCAACATCAATCCAATTATATTCAAATTATATATATAGACAAGTCACTGCCCGAAAAATGATTGCATGTATATTAGGATTGATGTATATAAAAATATAATTAAAAAATATAATTTTAATTATAAAAAGTGTAATTTGTGTGTAGAATTGACATTGATTATTAATTATTAAATGTGGTATGTGAAGTAATATATAAGGAATAAATAATTCTTATATTATTAATATTTAAAATTGAATTAGAGCACGGGTTGACGAAAAATCCTAACTTCACTCCTACATGTTTATTCAAGTTTTCCACAAAATTCAATGAAAATTGAAAAGAATAAAGCAACCCTACAATAGGTAATGTTCTCTCAGCGGGACAGATTAAATATTAATTAACAACTTCAATATTGCATCATTTTCTTTTTCAGAATCACTTTTTTTTTTAGTACTGATCAATAGGTCCATCTTTAAGTTAGGTACGTAAGAATTTGCGAAATAGATTGATACTAAAAAGTTGGCTACAAGCCTAAAATTTACTACCAGGACTGCAAGTCTGCACTACTACTACTACATGCACTTACTCATGACGAAGAAGAAGGCAGAAGGTGAAGCTTGAATACCACAGTCTTCAAGATTATGTTGATTTTGATGGATGCTGAAATTAGTATTTTGGGCTAAATATCATATTCTAATAATTTATCCTAATTGTGCGGGCCAGATCTTCACGTATGTATTACCGGGCTTTTTTGATATTTTCAATTTGTACAAGGAAACATGATATTTTGGAGAGACCAAACGGCTTATGTTGAAAAAACCTAAACACATCTGATTAATTTTACCAAAAAAGTGCAGTAATGGTAGAAATGTTAGGTTATATAAATAGATTTGGGGATTAGTATAGTTATATAATCTAGCTAGATTAGTAGAATTAGATTCATAACTCTAGAATACTTAGATATATTCTTGTATTATATATACCTTGTAATTCTCTTGAATATAATTTACGGAAGATATTGTTTTATGGTATCATAATTGATTACGATAGTTTCCGCTGCCTACTCTCGAAATCAATCTCCATATATTTCCGTCCACCACCGATATCTCCATAAAGCCACCATCGCCGCATATAACCTGCCTACCGGTCCGAATTGACAGCATACAGTCCTCTCACCTTCGATCCCTAGCCACCAGCTTGCCGATCGCGTGATCTCCCGGTTCTGTTCGTCTTCGACCCTTTGTTCTCAACTTTGATCGCTTCTTTTGTCCTCATCTTCATTGATTCAATATCATGACTGACATGACACCATCTGCGAATTCAACGTCGAACTCCGAGGCCGCTTTCCACCCAGCTCTTGCCGTCTCCAACATCCGGAGTCATATTCCTGTTACTTTGGAATTGGAGAATTTCCAATACGGGACAGGGGCTGAGTTGTTTAGGATTCATACTACTTCACACATGGTTCTTCATCACATTATCAAGCCTCCGGCTGATGAGGAGAGACCTCCTCCTTCGAATGCTGAGGAAAAGGAACTCTGGCGTACTATTGATGCTATGGTTCTTCTCTGTATTTATACACCAATCTCCAACAATTTGTTGAACACAATTATTGAACAGGTGCTACGACTATTTAAGCTTGGAATCACTTACATGATGTTTTCCAAGATCACCAAACCTCCTGTGCTATTACTCTTGAGCAAGAATTTACGTCTACCTGTCTTGAGATTTTTCCTAATGCTTCAACATATTGCCAGCGCTTTAAAAGTATTGCAGATCAATTAAAGAATGTTGGGGTACCTGTCACCAATAGTCGATTGGTTCTTCAGCTTGTTTTCAGGCCTCACTGAAGCATATAAAGGCATAGGTACGCAAATCCATCATGCAAAGCCTCTTCCTTCATTCACGGAAGCTCGTTCGTCTCCGTGTCTTGAAGAACGAGAACTCGCCTTTATGGGTCTCATCATTTTGGCTCTACTATGGTCTCGACGGTTGATGATTCTTACTTAGAGAATACGGGTCGTGGTCGCACCAACAATAATTCTCAGCGTAATAAACACAAAGGGAAACAACAAAAAGGAGCGGGGCGCAGTCAACCGCCCCACCAGCAACCAACAACAGGCACACATCGTGCAGCTGTCCTGCCCGCAATGGCGTTTGGCTGGTAGTGGGCTCCCTTGCCCACCCAGCCGCTGCCCACGTGCTCAGTGCCAACTCAAGACTGGGCACGACCCTCCTACGCGTCCGCACCTGCTGTCCCGCGCCAAGGTGTTTCTCAACACCCGCAAGCCTACCATATGGGAGTCGCACATCAACAAGGAGCACACATCCTAGTGCCAACAAATTTGAACGTTGCAATGCACACGATGACACTGCAACCTCAGGACCAAACTTGGTACATGGATTCTAGAGCTTCCCCTCACATGACTGCCAATAACGGTACACTCTCGTCTTATTTTAATTTGAGCAATCGTCAAAATATAATTGTGGGTAATGTCCAATTTATTCCAATTCACGGTAGTGGTAATACGGTTCTTGACCCCCCTCATTAGGACTGGCCCACGAACCGAACTTTTGTGTCAATTTATGTTCGTTCGTTCGTTCGTTTGATGTAATATTCGGTTCGTGTTCGTGTTCGACGAATATAATAAATATATGTTCGTGTTCGGTTCATTTGCATTTGATTGTTATGTTCGACGTTGATCGTTTATGTTCGAAAAAAACTGTAAATTTCAAAATTTTAGAACTAAATGAAATGATGTAAACACAAATCTACTATCTCCGTCTCAACTTCATCTTCCCGTTCCGTTCTAGTCCTTCCCAATTTCATCTTTCGATTCTTTAAATGGAAAATCACTCTTCTACTTTAGTTACTATTTTTTCTATTTTATTATTATTTCTCATATTTTATTTAATTTTTTTTAAAAACTTTGTATTCGGTCCCGTGGAAATATGAACTCGGGACGAAGGGAGTATATGGTCCGGGGTATTCAATTTTACTACCAGGAGTCCAGGACTGCACTGGTAATTAGTTAAAGTAACTACCCCGCACAGGAACAGAAGCAACGAAGAAGAAACAGAGAGGTGAAAGTAACTGCTTACCATTGATATAGAAATTAATCGACCCAATCAAAACACAACTCAATAATTTCGAGAACAAGCTCAATTGATTCTCATTTCAGCAGAAAATGGCCAACAATTCAGTCCCAGTGATCGATATGCAAGATTTCCCTAACCAGTCAGATCATCTGATCATGGCATGTGATGAATGGGGCTGCTTCAGGATCGTCAATTTCGATCGAATTTTGCCCAGATCACTCATGCTAGAAATGAAGAAAATTGTGAAATCACTGCTGGACTTGCCTACTGAGACGAAGAAGAGAAACGTTGACGTAATCTCAGGTAGCGGTTACATGGCTCCATCGGAGATTAATCCTTTATATGAAGCATTAGGCCTCTATGACATGTCCTCTGGTCAAGACGTCGATAACTTCTGTTCCAACTTGGGTGCCACTCCCCATCAAAGGTCCGTCCTGTTTTCACTGTCCCATTCGGTTATCTAGTGGTTAAAGTTAATAAAAATATTAAATTTCGGAAGTTTTAATTGGAATGTAGATAGAATCTTGTATTAGTATTAATTTGTGATGGCCTTGTGTGATGATAATCAGGGAAACGGTGACGAAATATGCTAGAGCAGTGAATCAACTGCTGATGGAAATTGGGCAAAAAATCGGAGAAGGGCTAGGAGTGAAGGGATACTCATTTGGTGACTGGTCTTGCCAGTTTAGGATTAATAAGTACAGTTTTACAGAGGAAACTGTAGGTTCTCCTGGAGTACAGCTCCATACGGATTCGAGCTTCATTACCATTTTACAGGATGACGAACTAGTTGGTGGACTTGAGGTAATGAAAAGGTGTGGCACGTTCGTGGCTGTTGATCCTTTTCCGGGTTCCCTTCTTGTCAATCTTGGAGATATTGCAACTGTGAGTAGCCCTAACCTTTTGTTGATAAGCCGGCTTATCAGGGTCTTTTTGCTTGGTATTCAACATATATGTATTGGTCTGATTTGATCATGTTCATTGATTAGGTGTGGAGTAATGGGAGGTTTTTGAACGTGAAACACAAAGTGATGTGCAAGAGAGCAGCCATAAGGTTTTCAATTGCTTCGTTTCTATTAGGACCAAAAGAGGCTGCAGTGGAAGTGCCTGATGAACTCGTGGATAAGGAACATCCTCGTTTGTACAAGCCGTTCCTGTATCATGAGTATAGAAATTTCAGAATTGCGCGTAAGTTGCACACTGGTGCAACTGATCCTTATATGGTTTGAATTGTATTTTGAGCTCAATTTTTCTGTTGATGGAGTGAATGCTTGCCTAGCATAACTGTTCTGAAGATTAGTGAACCTAAATAGCCTCATCTCTAGAGGTGACCAATGCAATAATATATAGAGATTAGAGAGACTACACTATGCTGTTTGTTAATTAGTATTATTGCTTCACTGATGTGGTTGCTCCTCCTTTTCTTTTTCCCCAAATAAGTATAAATATCATTTAAAAACAATATTGTAATATTCTACATATTCCTCTATTTCAAATTGAAGGCATGATGAAAGCGAATGTTTTTTTTAAACGGTTAAAGACACTCGAACCCTAATCTATTGGTTGGAGTGAATTGGATTACTAATTAAACCGCAATTCGCTGTCAACGAAGTTGAAAGTTAAAAGTCGCATTTTGGACTTCCGTCCTTCCAATTTCACATCTTTCTTTCTCCTTTATCATTCGTGGAGGTTAATATCTTCAATCTGCCTCAAAACACAGTCCCAAAATTTCAAACATTTTCATTCTCCCGCCGATTCAGTTCAATACGATCAATTTCATCTCCACTCGAAAAAGGTAAATCGAAGCTTGTGGATCTAGATGAAATTCCTCATCGATGCTAGGGTTTCATTCTCAATTTCGAAGTGGTTGATTATAGATTCTTTCTTCAATTTTCACTGTTCGTAATCCATATCGTTTACTGCAGGAGGCTTTTGAATTCCGATGATAGAAATGGAATCGGTTCTCGCGACAGTTAGCGGGTATCACGGCACAGAGAGATTCAATCTCATCAAACTGATTGCTAGTACTGGCGCTAGCTATGTCGGAAGTATGCATCCCAAGGTCACGCATCTGGTAAGTACTCGATTGCTCGTTTTGTTAGTTAGGTTTGTAACTGTGATGTAGATTCTGGAGGTAACAGTGCTTTGATTTTGGATGCTTGTGTATTTTTGTGTAGGTGTGTTGGAAATTTGAAGGGAAAAAGTATGAGATTGCTAAGGATTCGGCGATAATTGTAGTTAATCATCGTTGGATTGAGGAATGCGTGAAGAAGAAATGTCGTGTTTCTGAGCTGCCATACACATTTGAGAGGTATGCTGTTTATGAGCTGCCGTATACATTTGAAAAGTGTGATTTATGTTGATAAGTTGGATATGTAGTTTAGTCTGTATCAAGTAGCATAGAGTTAGTGTTATATGATCAATTCATCAATAGGGCGGGGTTCGAGTCACCCTTTAGCCGTTTAAAAAAAAAAAAAGCATAGAGTTAGTTTTATATGATCAATTCATCAATCGCCAAATTGACTAGCATAGGTAGATTCCTTTCCACATTGTAATTCATCAATAGGGCGGGGGTTCGAGTCACCCTTTAGCCGTTTAAAAAAAAAAGCATAGAGTTGTGTTATATGATCAATTCATCAATCGCCAAATTGACTAGCATAGGTAGATTCCTTTCCACATTGTAATGCAAGCTCCAGTGACGATCTTTTCAAATATACTGTGATTCATATTGGTTCTACTGCTAGTCTCTTTTCATCTTACTGTCTGGAAAATGTGGTTAATTGAGTTCTGATGTACACTATCAAGGACTGATAGAAGAGTCAGTAAAGTAACATTGATGTTCTTCAAGCTTGACTGAAGGGCATTTAGCTTTTGTGAAACAATTGTGAACTGTATTTGTGAAAAATTGCGTTACGTTTTATTAGCCTTGAAGAGATCGTCATTGATTGCTGACTTTTTCTGGCCCTCTGATGACTTTGTTTGGACAAATTGCAATGTCTTACTCTTAATGGACTTTTTATTTAGTCTCTTGTTCATTGTAGTGGCAAAGAAGTGGGACCTCTTTGTTTGGACGTTCAGATTGCCATCAACCATACAGTTGGTCATTTGAAAGAGAAAAAGAAGATTAAGCAACCTGTTATTGATCTTGAATGTGATGATGTGGAGGATGCTACTTGGGTGGATTCTGATCTTTTCAATGAGGTCACAAGCTGTTCATTTTCTCATATGTGAGATTATATTAGATAAGACTGTTTACTATTGATAATGTAATGCTTGCTTAATTCTTAATTGCAATTGTTCTTTCAATGGACTGGTAGTATAATATCCTCTCCAAAACCTCGCATAATAAAATTTTGTCAGTCTGGATACTAGAGTATTCAAGAATGGTAAAGTTTATAATGACCCACAGGCTTGACACCAGATCAATATTTATAAATCTCATAATTGCTTCGAGTGTATGCTCGTTCTTTCATTTTTTCATAGCTTGTGCACTGTGATTCTGTTATATCAGGGTACCATTGATTTATTATAGTGGTATATTCTCAGGCTTTTGAGCTTAAGAAGAAAACTCATGCTTCAAATAGATCACAGAAAAAATCAAAGAAAAGAAATTCAAGCAACGACCATCCTACCAGCACTAGGTACGGTGATACTCTGCCAGAGACTGCCATTCATGAGGTACAGAAACTTGATACATTTATTCCTTGTTATTAGTTATTTGTCCAGCGTGTGATAGTCAACTTTCTCTAGAAATTGGAGTTCTGTTACATTAGACTCTTTGAAGTTCCTTAAATCTCAGTGAAGATAAACTATCGTTTGATTACAATGTCTTGTAGATTCCGAGTGTTCCATTGAGCCTCGCTCCACTCTGCTAGTTCCCATGTCCCAACTATACTTCCTTTGCTAATTCTCTTCTCCCATGTCAAGTCCGCTCACTCAAACTATAAACTGAACTTTTGTCTGTTCTATGTTTCTTGTCTTCTGTAAATAGCTGAATGAACCTGGCACTTCTCAGCCTAAACATCTCCGTAGACTGAGGAAAAGAAATTACATTTCACCAGAAACTCATCAGGATGGTCATGCCCCTGTTAAAAAGCATATAAGCAAGGACTCGGCATCGCCTTTAAACATGGAGCAAGGACATCTGGAGGCTGATACGTTGCATCAAAATACCCGTAGTGGAATTCTGCCTAATATTTCAAATGTGGAGAGACACCAAAATACATCGACCAGAGACACACTTGATGAAAATTGTTTGAGTGAACAAAATGATGAGACTGTTAATGATATAGAAGAGATTAATGATATTTGTTGTGATTTTCCGGATACACTTCATGGCGCACCATCTCCACCTGACATCCAAAATTCAAAAGACCACCATGAAGATTCCACAGAGGATCTGATTAACCTTGATAATAGCAGTAGACCATCTAAATCCAGTGAGTTGTCATGTGTTATATGTTGGACAGAGTTCAGTTCCAACAGAGGGGTGCTCCCATGTGGTCACCGGTTTTGTTTTTCTTGCATACAGAATTGGGCAGATCAAATGGTGCGTGTTTTTTAGTTTTAAGTTTATTTTAAACCTAACTTTCTCTCCTCTTTCTTTTCTGGTCTTTTTAAAAAAAAAGTTCCTCGCCTTTTTTTAAATCCATTTCGTAGTAATAACAAGGTATTTGATTTCTGCCTTGATTGTTATATTTCTTACAGGCTTCAAGAAGAATGTCTTCTACATGTCCTCTGTGTAAATCTAGTTTCATATGCATCACAAAATTGGACGACGCTCATTCATCTGATCAGAAAATATATTCGCAAACCATTCCGCATGACAGTTCGAAGATGGATCTATACATTCTTCCTGATGAAACATGCGCTGCCCCTGCCAATGTATGCTATCCAGATCTTCCTTTTGCTACCTGTTTAGCTTATTTTGATATATGCCTTCACACCACCAGATCGTTGCACTTTTTCTGTATTACATACTCTGTTTCTTTTGAAAATAATTTGACTCATTTTATTGTCTTTTTGTCTAACTGAACATTTTTGTTGCTCTATCGTATTTTGCAGCCATTAACACAAGTTTGCTACCGATGCTCCAGTAGAGAACCTGAGGACCTTCTTATAAGATGTCATTTCTGCAACATCCGATGTGTTCATAGGTACTGTCTTGACCCACCATTGTTTCCTTGGACATGTGTTCACTGCCAGGATCTCCGAATGCTTTACTATAACCGCTAGCTCTCTTGATCAAGGTTGAAGCTTTGCATGTTATATCGTATTGCAAATTTCTGTTTCTTGATGGGTGACCCTGATTGACTTGATCAATAAAATGTTAAAGCATGATTCATATTGTTCTCTCATTGAAACTGCCTGTACGAGCTCTACTTTTATGGCATGATCTGGTGTCAGATATTGCAAATGATCTCGATTTAGTTGTAAAATGTGTATTTGACTTGTATAAAACATCTGACAAATGTTTTGAGACTCTAGTCAGGTTCCTAGATGCCTAGATCTTTGCCTATTCCTCCCATAGAACATGTTACCATCCTTCCGTGTACGACGAAATGTTATAAATCCATCTCATATTGGTGACCATTAACTCCACTTACGACTTTTAACCAACATACCATCATTAGACAAGTTTAAGAACAGATAGACGAGCAAAATTATGAAGTTTCATGAACCAAAATATCTTGCCTTCCTAGTAATCACTACCATATATAGGCACATATAGGAAACCAGTCACTTCATTAATGTTTCAGGGTAGTATCCGTAGAAACTCTACTTCATGTTTTCACAATTTTTTCACCTTATCACACTTTTCTTCTCCATGAAACCGTATAATGAGGCGCCAAGTTTCTGAACTTTCCTTCGGGAAACACCAACCAAGAAGAAAATCATCAAAATTTCTTCCACTCATAGCACTCGCTGTTCTTTTAACAATCCCTTTATATTATCCATTCCTCAAAGATTCTTCCAGGAAACTATACGAAGCTTCTCGTTCATACGAATCTTTGGAAGATTCAATAAGAGCAAAATTATATATAAATCCTCCTATTATCAAAAGCAAAAAGCCTCCAATTGATATTCCTAAAACTGATAGCAACAACGCTTTTACGAATTATCACGATGATGTCAAGCCACTCGTTGATCAAAGAGACGACACACTGCCTGACCATGGTGGTGTGGCGGATCAACAACATGAGGTGGTTCACGAAAAGAAACATGTGAAGGGTAGGCGGAAAAGATCTGCACGGGCTCAACCAAACATTGGTAAAGACTCTCGAGCAGAATATGTAAGAGCCAGGAGGAAAGAGCATCATGCACCAACTAGAAACAGAGAACGTACAGTGATACGATCAGATGTGTTGGGTTATGATAAATGTGACTTATTCACAGGAGAATGGGTGCCGAATCCTGAAGGACCATATTACACAAATACAACTTGTAATGCGATTCAAGAGCATCAAAATTGCTTGAAATTTGGGAGACCTGACAGAGGTTTCTTGAAATGGAGGTGGAAGCCTGACGATTGCGAACTGTCTGTTTTCGACCCTGCGAGCTTTTTAGAGCTTATGAGGGGAAAATCAATAGCCTTTGTTGGTGACTCTGTTGCTAGAAATCATATGCAGTCTTTGATTTGCCTCTTGTCCAGGGTAAGTATATGTTCATGTTCATATTCTTAATATCTTGAAAGTGCAATTCTTTCAAAATTGATATTTTTCAAAAACATGAAGAAAAACATACATTACTACCACTTATTTGACACTCACATTTTCTTCAATTAAGAAGTACCTAAAAAGAATAATTGAACTTATACTAATATAGAGTGGTCTTTTCCCATTTCTTTAGAACATCAAAACTTTCATTTAATTGACTTGATCTCCAAATTGCTTTCTGGAGTAAACTAGTAGACACCCGTTAACTATAAAAACAAATAGTCAAGACTAATTTTTTTTAGAAACCTAAATGTGACACATGAGACAGATCTGGAAGTGATCAGATTCTTCGCATATAATTAATTAATCTGACTTCTTTCAATTCGTTAGATCCTTAATAAATGTCAGATCCATCTTACTGTCATTCCAGATACTCTCTTCTTTCTTAGAGTTGACAAAACGAGCATATGGACACATTTGCTTCTTCATTTTACCTAAAAAATGACACAAATTACTTAATTTTTGGTACTTGATTCAGATTTTAAAAAGCTTGTTTGCTATATTTTACATGTCATGTAAACATATGACTGATGTATGGATCTGGTTAAATGTCTCAGGTTGTGATTCCAGTAGATCTATCAGACCCATTGGACCAAAACAGACGCTATGAGTATAGAGATCATGACTTCAATGTCTCCATGTTTTGGGCACCCTATCTGGTTAAGACACTAAAGACAGACCCTAACGATGACAAGCGACCTTTCAACTTATATCTAGACGAATTCGATCTACACTGGACCACTAAAATCGCGTCTTATGACTATATCATAATCTCTGCGGGGCACTGGTTCTTCCGGCCCATGTACTTCTACCAAAGAAACCGCCTTGTGGGCTGTCAGTATTGTCAGGAATCCAATGTCAACCACCTGAATTCGTATTTTGGCTACCGTAGAGCTTTTAGAACAGCCTTCCGTGCCATTAATTCAGCTGCAAACTTCAACGGTGTTGCATTTTTAAGATCCTTTGCACCTTCGCACTTTGAGGGTGCACCATGGGACAAAGGTGGGGATTGTATTCGAACAAGGCCATTTAAGAGGAACGAAACAGTTTTGGAAGATTATAGTTCACAAATGTATTTAATCCAGTTGGACGAGTTGAGAATCGCGCAAAAGGCAAGAAGCAGAAACCGGGGAAAGTTACGGTTGTTTGATGCCACGAAGCTTATGCAAATGAGGCCAGACGGGCATCCTAGTAAATATGGGCACTGGCAAGTGCCAAATCAGGCATGGGCTAATGACTGCGTACATTGGTGTTTACCTGGTCCAATTGATTCGTGGAACGATTTTTTGCAAGAATTGTTGAGGAGAGAAGTAGATGATGCTGGTAGACAATCGAATTAAAGTTTTTGGTAACATACATTGTTTAGACTTCTAACCAGATTATCGTTACTTCTCACCATCATTCACTATATAACACGATATAGTATAACTTCACATAACATGTCGGTACGAATACAAATTCCCTAAAACATACGTGGATACAAACTCTCTTTAAAGAGCCAAATACTCTCTTTTAAGAGTGCTTTGTAACTAGTATTAAATCCTGTTTAGAAGATCATTAGATCCATAGATACATGGGCAACATCCATTTCCACGTGTTTTTGCAGCTATACCAATACAAATAGATCCAACACCATTCTATTTTACTACTCCCAAAGCAAGTGCAACTAGTCTTTAGTCATAAACTCTCCTCTTTCCATGCATTTTGAATCTATCCAATGAAGAATGCTTCATCACCTCTACTTTCTTCAACCATAAACAAAACACCAAAACTACACATTTTCCCTCTCATCATCCTAACATGTCTTCTTACAATCATACCATTGTATTTCCAAACAAATTTCATTCCATCCTTCATAATTTCCTCAAATACCCTTCATCAACCCCTGTGGCACAACCACTCCTATGAGGTCGACAACTTGCCAAGGCCACGCGATGAGAACTCGATGCATAACCCTAACCCGGATCCTGATGACCCAAAAAGGCCTGAGATTGTCCCAAGACTGGCACAAACTAGCCCAGTCCCCCGTGGCCTAACAAAGGTTAAAAAGTCCCATATCGGTCCAAGACCGGTACATAATAGGAAATGTGACTTGTTTACGGGGGAGTGGATACCCAATCCGGAGGGACCATATTATACAAACCTGACTTGTGGTGCAATTCAGGATCATCAGAACTGCATGAAGTATGGGAAACCTGATTTAGGATTAATCTTGAAGTGGAGGTGGAAGCCTGATGACTGCGAGCTCCCGATTTTCGATCCCACCCAGTTTTTCGAGCTTGTGAGAGGGAAACACATGGCATTTGTTGGTGATTCTGTCGCTAGGAATCATATGCAGTCCTTGATTTGCCTCCTGTCAAGGGTATGTATGCTAAGATTTTATACATACTGGACTTTTTTTCATTCTTGAGCTTTTGCTTTGTTAGTGTGTTTAACTGACTGATTAGCCACGGGTCATTTTAATCCGATTTTTTGTGAAACATGTAGCAATTTTTTTATTTTTTGTTCCAAGTTAAGTTTTGACTTAGTGATTATCCAATTTTCCCAGTGAAAGCTCATATTTTCAATATATGCCAAAGCAATCTTACAGCAGAATATAAAATTGTGTTTCTTTGGTGATATATCAGGTTGAATATCCTTTAGAACTATCAGGCTCAGAAGAGCAAAACAAGTTCTACATGTTCAAAGAACACAACTTCAACCTGTCCATGTCCTGGTCGCCCTACTTGGTGAAGCAACAAAACACAGATCCAGATGATTCAAAGAACGCTTTTCGTCTCAACCTCGACGAGCCCAACCCTGTTTGGACTAGCAGAATCGAAGGAGCTGATTATGTGGTTCTTTCAGCTGGACAGTGGTTCTTACGCCCTTCCTACTTCTACCTCAACAACAGCCTTGTTGGGTGCTTGTACTGTCCTGAGTCTAACATCACCCATGTGTCATATTACTTCAGCTACCGGTTGGCCTTCCAAACTGCATTTAGGGCTATTAAGGACGCACCTAACTATAACGGGCTGACATTTCTCAGGACCTACGTGCCATCTCACTTTGAGGGCGGGGAGTGGGATAAGGGTGGGGATTGTGCGAGAACAAGGCCACTTAAGAGGAACGAGACTGTAGTCTTCGAGGAGTATCCTATGAAATTTCGCGCAATGCAGCTAGAGGAGTTGAAGAATGCAAATGAAGCAGGTGGGAGAAATAGTGGTAAATTCAGGGTGCTTGATGCGATGAATGCCATGATGTTGAGGCCGGACGGGCATCCTAGTAAATACGGGCATCCGCTAAATGCAAACGTGGTACTTTACAATGATTGTGTGCACTGGTGCTTGCCTGGTCCGATCGACTCGTGGAATGACTTTTTGCAAGAATTGATGTTGAGAGAAAAACATAGTTAACCTAGACACACATGTTATGATTTATGAATATAGTGTTATGATGGCTGGACACACTGAAATTGTATGAAAAACAGGATGCATGCCAAAGCCCAAAGGCATATACAGTACTGTAATTCTCAGTTAATTGAAGGAATAGGGAATGCATAGATATGGATCCCAAGTTCCCAATCAATTCTATAGTGTATAGACATGCATTTCATTCTCGTCCATCGCAATCAATTCTATAAGTATGATCAGTTCACACATTTGTTAGTAGGTACTAACCCAAAACCAATTAGCAGCTGATTCTACAGACCTTCTAAAAAACCGAAACCGAAATCGAAACTCAGAAAGCGTATACAATTGAACATGACCCTATCGGGATTTTAATTAAATTTTCGGGAATTTAGTTTGCGGGTACTCGATCCCGAAAATACTCGACCCTATCGGGATTTTATACATAGGGTTGGGACGGGATCGGATTATCCGAACCCTATTCCCTCCCCTACATTCTACAGACCTTCTAAAAAACCGAAATCGAAATCGAAACTCAGAAAGCGTATACAATTGAACATGACAGGCTATCGGTCAGATGACCAGTAAACACTGACTAATCTTCTCTATAGAAACTGCATAATCAAACCTGTAATTCCCAATGATATAAGATCTCGAAACTATGGAACCGCGAACAGAGGGTAACCAAATTCGCGGATATATATTCAGAAGAGCTGCGTACCAGTTCTCACTTAGCAATTCTCAATTCGTTGACATAAACTGGAGAGGGGAAATTCTTGCCATCGGCAAAAGTCGAGAGTAAAATTTCAAATAAAGATCTATGAAATAAAAATATTGTATCATAAAGTATAAATAAAATTTTTTATTCTATTATATAATGTAAATATATAATTTGTACACCTATAATTATATATTTAATTTAATGATATATAATTTTTCTTATCATTCATTCAATATAAATGATACCATGGTTGTTGTATGAATTGTTGATATTAAAATAGTACTTACGTAAATTCTCGGGAAGGGGTTGGCCTTGTGCACATTGATTGGGTACACTAATTCTATATTTGGGCCTAACTTTGAGTCCAACTCCAAATGGGCTTAAAGTGAAACTGACATGATCATATCTAATTTGTGACAATCTAAACAAAATTTTATTAATGTTTCTATTACGAATTTATAATTTAATCTTCCATACATGCAGATCTATCCTAAATTTTACAAGTGAAAATTACCAACAATGATATTTATGCTAAAATGGCACACTTATTTTAGTAAATGATCTATAGATATCTTAGAATTCTAGTGATATTGGTCGTGGACATTAATCTATGATATGTAGCCTTATTAATTTGGAAGTTTCATTGTGCCTACAAGAGTGAGAACAAAATGTACACGGAGAAAGAAGTATGTGTTTGTATTTAGTGTTTGGTTTACAAGCAACTGTTTGAAAGATGGAGGGCAGATTTTTATAGCATTTAAAACGCTCCATTTGACTCGATAATAATGATTTTGTTTAAAATACATTTTAAATACCCCATTTCAATTTCATTCCAAACACAATTTCACCAAAATACATTTAAATACCCATTCAAATTCTATACCAATCACTAAAGGTATGATTGGTATACAATTTAAATTGGGTTTTGTAAATTCGAATGTCCTGTTTTGTGTATAAAATAGGTCATTATTAAAATTGTATACCAGACAATCACTAAATCTTTTGTCAGAATCCATCCGAAAATTTAAATATGAAGTAGAACTCAACTTAAGTTTAATTACTATTAACCGAACCAACTAAATTTAATAACTAAACCCGAGTTATGCGCCAAATCCACCCCTAGGGGTACTCTTTTAATTTCCTTCCACTTAGGGAGAAGGCAAATTGTTCATGAACATCTATATATATATATGAAGACATGTTCTATTATATACCTTGTTATCAGATAAGGTTCTAGTGATTGCTAGTATCGGACATAGCAAAAAGCAATATATATGGTGTTAATAATGAGAGGGGGACCTTGCGATATAGAATTAATGGTCCAAACTCCAAACCAGATAGATGTCCTATTATATATCGATCTCCATCATGATTAATTGACCGCTCATCTTAAATACCTTCACGGTTTCACCTATGATCGATCTTATGTGGAGAAGAACCAGATAAGAGTATGGCCACTTATATCTGGTAGGCAGAATTGGAGATCGAGAATTCATCTCGAACTTCATACTGAAGATCGAGTAGATGAATATGTGATTGCGAAACTGGAGGGGGGGGGGTGTAAAAGAGAGGATACTCAATATATACACAAGGTATTGTAAAAAAATGTCTTGTAACTAATTAAAAAGGATCATGTTAAAACAGTGTTTATGTTTTAAAAAATATAATAATAATAATATCAACCAAATACATTTTTGTTTGTGAAAATATGTTGGGACATAACTTTTTGGGATAATTCGTAATACGATTATTAAGCTTGTTGCCGTAGTAATGGTAGATTGGTTGCTCACAAGAGCGGGTTCGTCCATTGAAGGGGTAGGTTTGCGGATGATTTGGCCTAGCCGGTGCACGCAACGTGGTCGGGGTGATGGGAATATCTGTCTTTATAAATATTCGCATAATTAGGGTTAAGTTCTATGATCCTATTTATACTTGTTACCTGACAGAGCATTCCAGATAGTCAAGAGTTCTAAAGGTAATAAAATATTAAAAGAGATATGATGAATTAATTAAGAGATCTACCTGCCTTATTATCTAGAGAGAATATGAGGTTTTTTGTTTACTCTAGATCTCTGATTTTAAGAATATATTAGAAAATGTACTAATATAATAATAAATAAGAATAATATAAATAAATAGTAAATACTTCATTAATAATGGACCTTTAGGCCAAATTCTAGCCACTTGTATTGGAACGGACCGAATAGAAAGAAAAACGTTCTCCCACAGAATACTAATGATCTTTAACTAAATACATGAATGATTAGTTGGTACTAATTTAAAAAGCTTCTAATAAACTAGCTATTTATATTTGTACACCTACATTCTTATAAAAAATTAGATTATAGTGTACGGTGCTTGATGATTGTTCTAGGCTGCATGAAAGTGAAAATAAGATGAATTATAAATTATAAAAATAAAATAATACCTTAACGGGACAATATAATAATTATTATATTGTATAAATTTAATTTATTTCGTAAGTTTATGAACATTGGACTAGATAGCATTGTACACTTACCTCTTTTGTGAATCTTGTGCAGTTTCCCCTTAGAGCCACACATATTTATGACAGGCCCATGATAATATAAGAAGAAACTCAGCTAAAAGTTCATGGTTTGTATAAGAAATTGTATATTTTTATATTTTTATAATTTTATAAAAAAATTCAATGTATAATTATTATGCAATAATATACAATTTATGAAAATACACAGAACACATAAAAATTCACAAGTTGCATATTGTACAATTTATTATAAAGTAATGCATGACTCTCATAAATTTTTATATAATATAAATTGATTTACGTATATATGTATTACATGATTGAAGTGTTTGCATACACTAGCTAGCTAATATTATTAGGAATTTTTGGTAGTGTGAAAGTGAACAGTGCATGTGGTCAATTATTTAGGGGGTGGGCGAGAGGGAATAATATCCAGCTAATAAAGTAAGCAAAATCCAACATTAGAAAAGCTTTTAACGATGCATCCTCTCTTTGATTTGTCTTAACCTGCCCTATGATCCAAACTCCACATTAAATTGTTCATTAGAATTCCAAATTATGATTAAATAATTGGATGAAGCACTACCATTCCAATTTGTATAGCACGTACGTGACAAATACTACTGGGCCACTTTGTTCTATAATTCACTTGCCATTTGATTTGATTAAAGGGATATTATTATTATGATTATATATGTCAAATCTCCCTAATCGATTAGTATTATCATGTACCTAGCTACTCAATCGGGAACACTGTTGTCTATACGTGATATGCAATATAATTTAATTTGCGTTGCTTATACGATCGACCCAAACCGTACGGATAAGACATACCACTAGTTCGTAAATTAGAGTTATATAATTCTACTTAACTTATTAACCAACTATGTATATATATTTTATTACCTACGAGTTAAATTATTAATTTCATTTATTGTACCTTGTTAAAGATAGATAGATAGCCTTGGCCCTTAATATACAGTATGATACATGTCCCTAAATATTTCAATGTTGTCCTTTTAATCATGCATATTTTTTACTCGGAACGTGGTGTTTAATCCCTATGTATCTTAATTAGCAATATTAATTATTTAAATATCTGATCTTGTAAGAATATTTGACAGCAGAACCAACTTATCATTATGTCAGTCAATTTAAATATTCCTAATTAAATTATATACGCTCTGATGCGTACATTCTAAAAGATTTCAATTCGTTTGAGTTGCAGCATGCATGGTTAATTCACAAGAACGATAAACTTAAAACTCGCTGATTTAAAAGAATATCGAGAATTGACTCAAGATTCGTTGATTCAGCAGAATACCGAGAATTGATGGATCAAAATTTGTTGATTCATAAGAATACTAAAAATTTACAGATTTGGAGGAACACCTCAATTTTTTATATAGCTCTTACAAAATAATGAAGAGTTACTTAAATAGCTAGTAAACCCTTACCCTAATTGCTACCAGAATACTTGAATAACAAAAAGATCCTAATAAATAAAGAAAATATAACTTTGACCCTTGACATTTTAAATCTAATTAAACGCTATTCGTTCCACATTATTCTCTCTAGGCAGAAAAGATTCGTCCTCGAATCATAAGCGCATCATTCTTTCCTCTATCAAATACATATCGGACGTCGTCAATAAACTCTATCTTCCAATAAAATTTGTTGATACACTTTTTGACCATCTTCCTTCTCATTAGACGCTTCTAAATTCGAAACAAATAATATGGACAACTCAGGTATCTTTGATTTGTACTTCACTAACTTGGATCCCATGGGGCACACAATTATTATTTGTTGTAGAGACAAGCACATCTTGTACAACAAATCTTTTTCTATCTTCCGAAATAATAAGAAATCCATTATCTTCATCATCACTACCCTTTCCAATCGGGTAATCATACCAAATAGGGTACTCGTTCCAGTTCGTCTCACAACAACGCTCCTCAGTAGTGAACAAATTCTCAATTACATCTTGACTATAGACACACAAGAAAGTCACAAATCGGAACATAGTTTTTAGAAATCTGCTACTTGACGGCGCACGAGATTTGACATATCAATCCTAATTAGATTATGATCTCCACTGTTCAGATTCTAGATTAATGAGTTGGCTTGCAGCTGGTAAAATTTCGTGACGATCCAACGACTGAATCAATGAAAAACTCTGTTTTACTCGAACTGCGTTGTGCTATCAATGATATACATAAATTGTCTTTTCTTCACCAAAATCGGCCCAAATCACCTGAATTTGATACCAACTGATGCATCGTGCGTGGTTGATTCACAAGAACGATAAACTCAAGACTCGCTGATTCAAAAGAATATCGAGAATTGACTCAAGACTCGTTGATTCAGCAGAATACCCAGAATTGATTGATCAAGATTCGCTGATTCATAAGAATACTGAAAATCGACAGATTTGGAGAAACACCTCAATTTTTTATATAAACTCAAAACTGCTCTTACAAAATAATGAAGAGGTACGTAAAGATCTAGTAAACTCTAACCCTAGTTGCTACCAGAATACTTGAATAACAAAAAGATCATATTAAATATATAAAGAAAATATGACTTTGACCCTTAACATTCTAAATCTAATTAAACGTTATTCGTTCCACATCAATTTATTAACGCGTCCATTTATATGAAAATTTAAAAATAAAGGATAAAATATAAAATAAAAATAATGTAATGCCAATGTGAATGACGATGTAACATTTTTAGTTGTATATTAATTGTGTGTGATATAATTTTCATTATTTTCTTATTATATAGTAGAAATACGTATGATGTTATCGCGGGGATGAGGTACTACTTATATAACATCAAAAGATGACCAATTGTTTGAGTCTTCAACTTCTAGCCACCTCTTCCCTTTCACTCCTCACAGTTTCTTCATAGCTCTGAGAAAAAAAGAAGCTCAAAAAATCATGGAGTTCAATATTGTACTTAAGAATGTAATTACCATTGTCACTCTTCTGGCAATAGCAATAACCCTCGTGGTGGTACTCGATATAAACTATCCATTGCTGAACTTCTCTGTTACTGAAACAAGTTCAACAGAGATTGAGGTCTCATATGTTGAAGCCGATGTCAACAAAATAGTTGGTCAAGAAGATTACTGTGACATTTTTACGGGCGAATGGATTCCGAATCCGGATGCTCCGTATTATACGAACTTCAGTTGTGGTGTAATTCAGGAGGAGCAGAATTGCATGAAGTATGGAAGGCCAGATACCGAATTCTTGAAGTGGAGGTGGAAGCCTGATGAATGTGAGTTGCCCATTTTCGACCCGGCCCAGTTTTTCGAGCTTGTGAGAGGGAAGTACATGGCATTTATTGGTGATTCTGTCGCTAGGAATCATATGCAGTCCTTGATTTGCCTCTTGTCTAGGGTATGCATACGTTTTTTAATTTTTGCGTCTAATTTACTTTAAAATATAGTGTGAACTTGTAAGGATAAGTTAAATTACTAATTATACATTTAAGCAAGTTGTAAACCTGAATAATTTGGTTGGTGTTTAAGAAACCAAGTTGGTTAGTTATATGACCAAGAGAAGACTAGTTTGACACAAAGTGTAAAATAAATATTCACATTGGAATTTATATATTATTTTGGTTAATTTCAGGTGGAATACCCATTAGAATTATCAAAACCAGATGATGGCCATGGAAACAACAAATTCTACACGTACAAGGAACACGACTTTAACTTGTCCATGTCCTGGTCACCCTACTTGGTGAAACATCAACAAGTAGACAAGAACATGTTCCATCTCTACCTCGACGAGCCCGACCCTGTTTGGATCAATCGAATCAAAGGAGCTGATTACGTTGTCATTTCGGCTGGACAGTGGTTCTTGCGCCCTTCCTACTTCTACGTCAACAAAAACCTTGTTGGCGGCTTATATTGCCCGGAGTCCAACATCACACACATGTCGTATTTTTTCAGTTACCGAATGGCCTTCCAATCAGCATTCAGGGCGATTAAGGATGGCACCGCAGATTTTAATGGGGTGACATTTCTTAGGACTTATGTGCCATCTCACTTCGAGGGAGCCCCATTTGACAAGGGTGGGGATTGTGTTAGAACAAGGCCTTTTAAAAGAAACGAGACAGTGTTACTGGAGGAGTATCATAAACAATTTCGTATGATACAGTTAGAGGAGTTGAAGAATGCATATGATGTGTGGGGGAGAAATAATGGAACATTCAAGGTGATTGATGCTATGAATGCCATGAGATTGAGGCCGGATGGGCATCCTAGTAAATATGGCCATCCGAGCTCGAAAACGTTTCTTATTAACGATTGCGTTCACTGGTGCCTGCCTGGTCCCATTGATCTGTGGAATGATTTTTTACAAGAATTGTTGATGAGAGAGTTAAATAGTTAGCCTAGATACTGGAATAGTGTTTTAAAGATGTGATTTGGATCCTTTTAAAATTTCTCCAGGCAGGGGAAATAGGATGAGTGCATACAGATGAATTATTACTTTGTACAGTTACCATTCATTTTGCGAAATATCTCAATTTTCAATTCTCAAGTGCAACGAAACTCAACTGTTGAGACATTTCGCTATCGATTTGAAAGCTCAATAGGCGTCTAGGCCTGTCAATGGGTGACATCTACCCAAGGGACAAATGGTATTCGGATCTGATAGTTCGGTTGCTGACCGGTTCCGGTGAAGAAACCGCAACCAGTCAGCCCCCTCCTCATTGTTTGCTAGGATTGGGTCTGGGTTCGGGTGGATTGGGCCCAGTGACAGGACTAGCCAGTACCATTTTTCCACAATGGCCTTTCAATTGCAGCAGTGAAGTGTGAAATTGCACCATTTGACATGTTAAAGTCGAAGGAAAAAGTAAGTTGAGCACATTTATTGAAAATTTTACATTATAGTTTTAAATTAATTCATGATCAAATTTAAATTTTATAATTGTAAAAAGTTAAAATTGAAAAGCTTCTATGTAATGGACTGAGTAGATATTTTCCTATGTTGTACCGGAGTTGAGATTGAAGCGCGAGATGTAACGGGTAGTGTGTTGGCCTGGGAACGAAAGAGACACAACCATGTTGCTCGGCTGAAGTTGCAAAGACTTTGGCTGCCAGGGTTGCTGTCCAATTGGGCCACCGCCTGGAGTTCCGGAATGTGATCATTGAAGGCGACTGCAGCAATGTAGTTCATCAATTAAGGATTGATGCCCCTGATTACTCACTTGATGGGTACATCGTTGAAGAAATCAAGAAACTTACCGTTGTTTTTTCGTATTTTGATTTTTGTTTCACTAAACATTGTGGGAATGCCCTTGCCCATGTTTTAGCTAGTCAAGTACTTGAGGATGAGGTTGGGGGTTCTGTTCTCCCTTGCTCTAATCCGGATACTGTGTCAATTGATTAAATAATATATTTGATTGTTTTTGAAATAGTTGAGTTTTGAATGCGTATAATAAATGTTAGATAGCTATATAAACCAACACTCTTACATAGTATTAGGATCTTTTCTACAAATAATAATACGTGAGATTCTAATCAAAAGTGGACAATTAATTGTATGCCAATTGAAGGTACGGCCTAATTATTACCTTACGTAACTTATCTTGGCACACGATCATACAAGTCGTTACATCATTCAATTTGTTTCCAATCTAATGTTCTAAACTATGGATAAATCCATGTCTGGAAATCAATTGCTTGCTTAATTAATTAAATTCATAATTTAGAGAAACTCAACGAATTAATGGCAGTTTAATACGGATGCAGAGATATGAATCACCGAGTTCGATTTCCTTGCTTATTTTTTTACTTCTATATAAGTATAATAACCACTCCCCATGAAATGTGCTACTTGTATTTAATTTCCCAAAAATAGTCCATTTCCCCACTGCTTCTTCACACAGAAGCTCCAACAAACCATGGAGCTTCTTCCATTTGGCTACAATTCTTTCATTAAGAATGTAATTGCTATTGCCACTCTACTGGCAATTGCAATAGCCACTGTGTTCATTTTCGATGTAAACTATCCATCACTAAACTACACAAGTTTTGTTGCATACAAGAATTCAACGGAAAATGCAGTCTCACGAGAAACAAGATGTAAAGATAAGGGATGGTGATGATCAAGAAAATTGTGACATTTTTACGGGTGAATGGATACCGAATCCGGATGCTCCGTATTACAATAACAAGACGTGTTGGGCGATCCATGAGCATCAAAACTGCATGAAGTATGGCAGGCCGGACACCGAGTTCCTGAAATGGAAGTGGAAACCTGATGGGTGCGAGTTGCCGGTTTTCGACCCGCACGAGTTCTTGGATATGGTCCGGAACAGTTCCATGGCATTGGTTGGAGATTCTGTTGCGAGGAACCAAATGCAGTCCATGATTTGCCTATTATCAAGGGTAAGTCACTAATTAAGTTGAGTTTACTTCTTGCCTATATGTAGTCTTTACTAATTATAACATTTCATTTATGTTGGTAAAAATCACCCTCTTTCAACTTCACGAACCTTTTTATAAAAATCACGTTAGGTGAAATCACAACTTTTTAAATATGCTAGCTGATTTAACAGCTAATCAAGTTAGTTTGTTGAAAAAAACTACATAACTAGCTACCAACTATATTTTTAACCACCAACTAATTTTCTAACTATCAGTTACCTTTTCAGTTAATTTTGCTGGGCATAGAAGCCCATTGTCTTCTGCTTTATCTAAAGCAATAGTTGCTAATGACCGGAAATAGATTGAATTGCTTTTGGTCTTTATTTCGTGATACCTGAAAATTATCGTAATACGAATTCATATTTTTCGTAAAAATTCTATAGGTTTTATTATTATATGATGACCATTGTCGTATTGCACCCGGCCACTCACAAATAACATAAAATCGCTAGCCAAATTAAGTTTACGGGGCTTTTCTAAGGTCAGGTAGGCTTTCGCCCTGCCTGACAACATGCAACAAATTAAAAAATTGACATATTTATTTCGTTAAATTTTAAAATACTAAAATAAAAAATAGATAATTTAAAAATATATATATTATTTTATTTTCAAAATATTTTAGAAGATAAATTTAATTTTTTTATTGATATTAGTATTTTTCTAATTTAAGTATTCATAAGGCGACAGGGAGATCGCCTTGGTGACACCCCATCACCCTTCCGCCTTATAAATATTTAAATTAGAAAAATATAAATATCAATAAAAAAATTAAATTAACTTCTAAAATATTTTTTAATTAAAACAATATTTCTTTTAAGAATTATTACATTTTTACTTTAATATTTTAAAATTTAACGAAATAGATATGTCAATTTTTTTATTTGATGTCTATTGTCAAATAGAATGAAAATTTATCTGATCGTAGAAAAATTCAAATTCACGTCACGTTTTCATTTCACCAAGTCTATGTGGTGATTTCAAATGTAACTATGTGAATGCACTACTCTCATAGTCTAAAAATAAACCAGTCGGATACATAAATATCCTCAATTAGGAAGTTTGTGCTTGTGCAGGGCAATATTATTTTTCCTCTGATTTAGCAAAGGTGAACAGTTTACATGTGCTTAAATTGATGGAAAAATTGTTCCAATTAATGAAACTGCGAAATCCAATGTTGAGAAATCTTTAATTTTGAAATGGAAGACCGACGAATCATCATATTGGACTATGACACATGTTTCTAGAATAAAAATTAAAAGCGTTACACATCAATTAAGAAAATACTTGAGCAATGAAATGAGCCTCATTGCTTTAGCAAGTTTTCATGACAGACCGATTCTAATTGTGTTACATATTTTTCAGGTGGAGTATCCGGTCGATACAAGGCACGATGATAAATTTAAACGATTGTTATATGTAAATTATAACTTTACCCTCGACTTTTTCTGGACCACAGTCCTCACTCGTGCCGAAGAGAAAGACCCCGATGGCCCGACTCACACGGGCCTCTTCAACCTATACCTTGACGAGCCTGATGAATCATGGGCATCTCAAATCGACGGATTTGACTATGTAATCCTCAGTGGCCGTCATTGGTTCAGTAGGCCGGCCGTCTACCATGAGCGTCACAACGTGACCGGTTGCCTCTTTTGCCAACTGCCAAACGTCACGTCCCTCCCAGTGACTTATGGATACCGTCAAGCATTCCGTACTGCACTTAAAGCCATCAATGCAAGGAAAAATTTCAAGGGAATCACATTTTTGCGAACACTTGCTCCTGCACATTTTGAGAACGGGATGTGGAATCAAGGCGGAAACTGCATACGACAACGGCCTTTTAAGAGCAACGAGACGGTTTTACAGGATCTGGAAAGGGAAATGTACACTATCCAATTGGAGGAGTTAAGGGCAGCACAAAGAGAAGGGGATAAAACGTTCATGTTGCTTGATACGACGAAAGCAATGTTGTTGAGGCCTGATGGGCATCCGAGTAAGTACGGTCATCTGCCTGATGAAAAAGTCCAATTGTATAATGATTGTGTTCATTGGTGTCTGCCTGGTCCGATTGATTCTTGGGCTGACTTCTTGATGCATATGTTGAAAAACGAGGTTCCAAAAGTTCAGGGGCGAAAGCTTGATCTGCCTCAGAAGAAAAGTGCAGTTCGTAAAACATTTTAAGATGATCAGTTTGCGGTATTTTGTGGTTCATGATGTTTTCGTTGAACATTGTAATGCGTCATAATATATAGATTACACTCTGTAAGGGGAATTTGAGATAAAGTTTAGTACAGATCGAATAAAGAAATTACGATTTTATATATTTAAAATCATAGAAGGTTTTGGAGACATTTAGTTTTCAGTAAACAGTGTGTATGTAATGGAAGCAGTTATTTAAGATGCATACACTTTTCTTATTTTCCCTTTTGAAGTTTTGCTAGTGAAATGTGAGTGAGATTTGCTCTGCTATCATGAGTTCCATCTCGGGCTTGGATTTGTACAAATGCTGATATCTACACAACTGAAAACGGACTCTTGCTTGAAGGAGCTCGTTTACGGGATACTAGATACCGGTCCATTTCAAATGCTCAAGGATTCTGTCCAAGTGCACATTTCCAAATATTGGATTTTTTTCCCTTTCATTCTAGTGCTTAATTTATGCTTTTAACTTTAATTTAATTTATCCGAAATTATATTAACATTTCACCTTTTTGCATCTACATAACTCTATGTTATTCCTGGTTCCGCCCCACATTACAAGCATGTGAAACCAAACAAACTGTCAGTGTGTATACTTCCAAGTTCCAACCAAAACCATATTATATAACAACTCTAGTAAGTTAGCAACCATAATGTGTCCAATTTTCTCAGAGACACCTCTGTTTCCACTCCCCACAATTTCTTCATATCTCCAAAACTGAAGCTCCATAAGAGCCATGGAGCTCCCCATTGTAAATAAGAATGTAATTACTATAGCCACTCTTCTGGCAATAGCAATGGCCCTCGCAGTCATTGTCGATCTCGCCTATCCGTTGCTGAACTACACTACTTCTGTTACATACAAGAGTTCAACAACTATTGTAGCATCATATGGTGAAGAAGAGTGTGACATTTTTACGGGCGAATGGATACCGAATCCTGATGCTCCGTATTACACGAACAAGACGTGTTGGGCGATCCATGAGCATCAGAACTGCATGAAGTATGGTAGGCCAGATACTGATTTCATGAAATGGAGGTGGAAGCCTGATCGGTGTGATTTGGCGGTTTTCGACCCGTTTGAGTTCTTGGAAATGGTCCGGGACAAATCTATGGCATTTGTTGGAGATTCTGTTGGGAGGAACCAAATGCAGTCCATGATATGCCTCTTATCCAGGGTATGTGCAGTTTCTACCTTTAGAAATTTTCCATACTTTATTTCGTTCACAAAATTTATAGATATCGTCTCTAAACAACTTAATTCATTAATATTGTTGATAAAGACGTCTAATGTTGTCAATATTAATATTTTTGACAAATGTAAAAGATACATTTCGATATGTTTAATATCAATGATTTTGTTCGACTGCGTAAATAAGTTCATCTAAATTATAAACTTGTAATTGATGATAAATGGGAAAGCCTAAGTAAATGGTTATATAATACAACAATATGGGAACAAGCCAATAACTCAAAATTTAACACTAACAGTGTTTGATTAAAAATTCACAAATGTGCCCCAAAATGAAATCTCTGTCATTACTAGTTGACGCTAGCTATTGATGAGCTTATAGAATCTTTGTTATGTCTTAATTTGAAAATTAAGTATATTGTACACTTGTTTAATTATTAAACTTAATTATAACTTATTCTTCAAGTGTTTAACGAGCAAATCTGATAAACCTTTAATGTTAACTTCACACTGACGCATTGATGGTAATCCTTTTATTGCTTCACATCGACGCAAAGAAATGTCTCATAGCATATGATGGTTTACATGAATTAATCATTCCATTAGAAGATGATGATACATCTAGCGCCCAGACCCCTCATGTTTTATGTATTTTTTCCGAATAATCAATTTATGGTCGAATTCGAGTTAAAATAAAATAAAATGGCAATTCAATAGTGGTACAGTTGGGAGTAAGTATATCGTCTAGGATCGGAATTTTGGAAAATGTTAGTTAACCTACTCCTTTAGTAACAAAGATTAGTTTTTGTAAAGTCTTCTGGGTTAGGTTCTGCATCAATTTTCAGTATTATCATTAGTAACTAATACAGTGTGGAATACATAATTAAATAAGTAGCCATTCTTTCAAGGTATTTGGCATTCGATGAGAAACGAACATGTATCTCTATCAGGTAGTACAACGGCAATAGGCAATGGCTGCAATACAAAGCTAAATAACAAAAGAAGCCCATAATTATGTCTTGGTCTTCCAGGACCAGTTATACACAGAACAACAATACGCCTATTGTTTTCTATGTACATGTATGTGTTAGATAAGGTTGCAGTGATCTTTAGTATGGTTTCGATGTATGGCGCTTAATACCCTACTATTTATACCGTAACTATCACACTTTAGAAACATGGTGAAATTGAAATTGAAATCGAAATCGTATCAGATGTATAGCGACTTCAAAGTCGCCTAAAATTCATAACGGTCCCAACTCATCCAGACGGGATCCGAATCTTTCTTCTTCAAGGAAAATTATATATTATGGGGGTTAGATATTTATATTTCAAGAGTATGGGTGAGTTGTCTAGTCCAGTGAAGGGACAAATACGGTGGTATTTTTCCTACTGAAAGGAAAACACACAAAATTGTACATCAAGATCGATGAGAGCCACAAATATTAGTAATTTCTTTATGCGAGATGAAGATTTTGTACAATATTTTGAACGATTTACAAGTGAAGTGTCACGTGGATTGCATGTGCTCAAATTGATAGGAAATAATCTGTCCAACTAATAAAGATGAAAAAAACAATTTAGGGAAACCTTTAATAATTAAATCCACACCGAACACACATCTGTGTCTCATCAAGCATGTTGCGAAAATCAAGAGTTTCTAGGAATTAAAATTATAAAATTTCTAGCACCATCAACTTGCACTTTGTGCATAACGTAGATGACAAATGTTTTGGGGCTTTGATTTTGATACTTTTTCATTCACCTGTGACGAATTTTATATCTACTGACAATTTACCAGGTTGAGTATCCAATAGATGTGTCCCCCACATCAGATGATCAGTTCAAAAGATGGAAATACGAGAGTTATAATTTCACCATTGCCACATTTTGGTCCCCATTTCTCACTCGAACCAGAGAAAGAGACTCCGATGGCCCGACTCACACTGGCCTCTTCAACCTGTACCTCGACGAGCCTGATGAATCATGGACCACTCAAATTGATGAGTTTGACTATGTCATCCTCAATGCTGGTCATTGGTACACACGCCCTGCCATCTATTACGAGCACCATCGTGTAGTTGGTTGTCGGTTTTGTAAGCTCCCAAACCTTAAAGACCTACCTATGACCTACGGCTACCGCCGTGCATTTCACACAGCTCTTAAAGCCCTTAATGAAAGAGAGAGTTTCAAAGGAGTCACGTACTTGCGAACCTTTGCACCTTCGCATTTTGAGGATGGATTATGGAATGACGGCGGAAATTGCTTGCGGCAACAACCTTATAAGAGTAATGAGACAATTTTGGAGGGTTTGAACTTGGATCTATATATGATCCAGCTGGAGGAGTTTAGGATTGCACAGAGGACAGGGGAGAAGTCATTCAGGTTGCTTGATACGACTCAGGCAACGTTGTTGAGGCCTGATGGACACCCAAGTAGGTACGGGCATTTGCCCAGCGAGAACGTCACGCTGTATAATGACTGCGTACATTGGTGTTTGCCAGGCCCAATTGATTCTTGGGCTGATTTCTTGATGCACATGATGAAAATGGAGGCCCAGAGACTCCATTCTGGACTATATAGATCACACAAGAAAATGCAGTAATGAACAAGATCTAGGTTCAGATCTTTCTTAAGAATTTATGTTCATATTCTTTTTTTTTTGCCTTCGTCTTTGCTAGTTAGACAGATTGCCCTGCTGTTAGTCACATATCATGTATTTATGTGCTATTACCCACAAAATGTTACTCCTTCATCCTATTAAATTCATACATTAGGATCTGTGTAGTTTTATACGAAAAATTAAAGTAATGATAAAAAAATTTAAAAGAAAATGAAAAAATGCATTTTTTTTAGTTTCTAAATGTATAATTTTTACATAAAGTTGAGATTATTTATTATTTATTAGTGGTAGAGTAACTTCTTTTCTTTTTTAGTATTTTTAGTAATATATGAAGTTTGGTAAAAATATGAAGTTTGGTGGGAGGAAGGAAGTAATATTTAATTGACCTGATGAGAACAAACCAAGTAATAAATAAAACTGATTTCAAGAAAGGAAGAATTTTTCACTCCATTATATACATCCATTTCTCCATTATATATATACAATGGATGTAGGACAATCAGCTCAGTTGGTGTAGCTCAACGCTTCACCTTACAATTAATAGGTCGGGAGTTCAAGTTATCTTTGAAAAATTGCAGGTGGCCAATATGGAGACATCCATAATTCGGAAGCAACCATGTACAGATAAGGAAGATTACATATAATTCCAAACGGACTAATTTAATTAACTCTAATTCCACTATTCATGAACTCATACTATTCTTAAACGGCACTTAGTGAACGGACTTCCAAACAAACTGAAAGTTTTCAACATATGAACAGTTTGCTGCTGCTGATTGTCAAAAGACCATAATTACACCACGATTTATGTCATGCACACACAGTATGGCAATGGCATCCAGCACAAAAAGTAACACGAGAATTCATGGTGGGACTCATTTTTTCAAATTACGCCGGTAAAAGCAAAACATTTTCACATCAAGTTCCAAACTTAACAGCAGATAACAGGCACATCACTGTAAAACTAACTATAAAGCCACATTCTTCTTACCTAAAAAAGGAACCTCAGCAAAAGCTAAAAAACACATAATGTCTTTCATTACTCTCCTCTTCCCACCAATTCTCCTTCTCATACAATTCACACTAGAAGTCTCCGGCGTCGGTATAAACTACGGCACGGTCGGAAACAACCTCCCTCCACCTAAACAAGTGGCTCAGCTACTCCAATCCACCCTTGTTACCAAGGCCAAGATTTATGATACCAACCCTGAAATAATTGCAGCCTTCTCAAACACAGGAATCGACCTTATAGTAGCAGTCGAAAACTCTAACATCAGTAAAATAAGTTCCAGTCCCTCCTACGCAGAACAGTGGTTCACTACCCGTCTTGCGCCGTTTATCCCAGCAACTTCCGTTGTTGCCATAGCTGTTGGGAACGAGTACTTAACCATCGATGATGATAAGCTTGACTACAATGCGATCGTTCATGCAATGCAGAATCTGCATTCGGTATTGCTTTCACACGGCTTGGACCGTAAAATCAAGGTGACAACCCCACATAGCATGGCTGTTCTCGCCTCCTCTTTCCCGCCTTCGGCCTCCACTTTTGCTGTGACCCTAATCCCAGCCATGACAGCCATTGTCGGATTCTTGGCCGACACAGGGGCGCCGTTCATGGTGAATGCATATCCCTATTTTGCATACCGTGACAACCCTAAGACTATTAATCTAGAGTATGCATTACTAGGAAATGGGACTGGAGTGACCGATCCGAAGGGATACGTGTACACTAACATGTTAGATGCACAAATTGATGCGATTAGATCGGCAATCAGTTCGCTAGGGTTTGCAAATCGGTCCATCAAGATTATTGTGTCTGAATCTGGGTGGCCATCAAAGGGTGAAGCGGGTGAAACTGCAGCCACACCTGATAATGCAAGGACGTATAACTCAAGATTGGTCGAACGGGCACAATCAGATAAAGGCACCCCTATGGAACCCAAGGAAAGTGTAGAAGTTTTTGTGTTTTCGCTGTTCAACGAAAACAAGAAAGAAGGTGGTGCAAGCGAGAGGAATTTTGGTATATTCAACGCCGATGGTTCGAAGGTTTACGATGTGGACTTAAGCTGCAGGTTTTGTTCTAAAAGCAGTGATAAGCTAGGGCTTGGGGTGAAGCCATCCGGCTCGGTAGTCAATCGGGGTCCTTCGGTGTGGTGTGTGGCAAAACCACATGCAGATGAGAAGGTTATTCAGGCCGTACTGGATTTCTGCTGTGGAGCTGGAGGAGTAGACTGTAGGGAGATTTATCAGCATGGGGATTGCTTTGCAGCTGATAAGATCTACGCGCATGCATCATATGCCATGAATGCATATTATCAGATGCATGGCAGGAATTACTGGAACTGTGACTTCAAAGGCACTGGCCTTGTCACTTTCAGTGATCCTAGTAAGTTTATCCAAATTATGTTTCTTCTAATTTATAATTCTTCGGTTCCTTTACAGGATTTTGCTGAGATTAACTACTTTTGTTTAGTTATCTATTAGATTACCCACCTTCTTCATGAGCTTATGTTTGCACACTGCATTTTCAGGTTATGGGCAGTGCCATTACGCACAACAGTAACATGGTAGGAACTGCTGAGGGGGTCAAAGAAATTTGTTCTTATGTTTTATGTTCTCCTAGTTTGAAGGCTACTATGCTGGAAGTAATAGCTTACTGCAGAAATGTGTAGGCTAGGAAGTTGGCAAGGACACACTTTCCCTTGTTGCATATCAGAATCTCAGTTTAAGAACTGAATTCATGCGAAGAATGAAGATGCTCAAAATGTTCTGTGTACATGTCCGAAAGTAAGTTTTATCTTTCTTGGGGTAAATTGAGTGCATGAACGTGGTAAGAGCTAATCTTTCCACAATCACAGGCTTTTAGAGTTTGACAAAGTTTCTTCTCTTTTATGTCTCCCCAATTTCTCTACAAAGGGAGCCCAGGTCCCTTTTTCATGGAAAGGTGAGAGACAGTGAAAAAAATAGTGGATGTTATAAAGAATTAATTGATACATCTCGATCACTAAAGAATCAAGAGAAAAAAGAAAGACTAAAAGAATTATTGAAATGAGTTCAAATTAAAGAAAAAATATGTTGATAAATGAAGACTTGGGGGTATCCTCTGTTGGACTTTGTTTCTATATATGCATATCTTTTCGAAGATTTAAGGAAGAAGAGAGCAAAATTCACACTACCAAGATGACAGGGATACTCTAGTCATATACATAATATAGCATACAATACATTATAAAATAAACATAAATGCTTAGAAATAAGTCGATTAATGCACAGAAAAACAGCCAAAGGATAATGAGCAGCCTTTCTTCTCCTCAAACAAACTAGTTGAAAAAAAAAAACAGATCTGCCTGTTTTTCCCAAACCACTTGGGATCAAGAGAATACTAATGGACCTAATAGCTGAACATTTTACTGCACTCTCTATGACATTGTTTTCCTAATTAAAGTGTCAATTTCCTAAATTAGTAGCATATGTGGATTCTGGTCATTCAAATAATTGCTTCTGCTTACCGTTGATGCAGTAATTGCTAATTCAATGCACAAACAACTACAAGAGTAGCCTTATGTGGCCTCACTCTCTGTCCCAAATCATTAACCAAGAATAGCTTTTGCTAAAAAATTCTCTATAGGGTTGAAGTTAGGAAACTATGTGGTTTTTCTGAGCTTTAAACCATGTATGGCAGTGCAGTGACAAGTACTAATTCAAACTAAGTTATTCACTTATTCATTGAATCTCTATGTTTTCTCCCTCAAACAAGGGACCAACCAGTATACTCAAATCTATAGGGAAGGATAAGCAGATGACCTAATGTTGGTTTTGTATTATCAGACTAAAGTATTTCACTCATGACTAAATCCGATCAAGTTCTTAATCTCTGAAATCCTCATGTTTGCCTCTAAACCAAAACTGATTCTGGGTTCATACGTTTCCCGGTGTACATAATTGTGTGGGCACCAGTCTTCCTGATTTTGCGGCTTTTGCCACTCAAATTCTCCAAGACTATGCTTGCACCTTGCAGTATATAATAACATCATAAACTACAATTCTTCTTTCTAAGTTTGAACCATCTACCAATGATCAGCAAAGATTTAGTAACAGTAAATCCTAATATCGTTCCAAAGTAGCCACAAACTTTCAGTAGCTTAGTAGGTAGAGCAAATGTAATGCTATACGTATTAACATCAAGATAAAATTATAATTTACTCATCCCTCCTGCAATAGGTTTGCTACTTGCCTAAGTCATCCATTTTTCCATCCTGCAGACCTAACATATAACTCTGCATTATAGCTACGAGCCTACGATGTACAAATATCCAATACAAAATTATAGTCAATAATGATCCAAGTATCATTTGTCTGGGACAGAGTCATTAAGTGGAGCTCACAGGGTATAATGGGGAATCAGATAAAATTGCAATGACATGGCAAACTCATAAGTTTCAATCAGCAATTTAGTGAAGTATACATCAATCTATGTACAGTCAGGAGTGAAGTGCACAAGCACAAGAGCACAAATCAAATTATGATGGGCTTCCATGAATTGTAACACTAGTCCATGGAAGAGTTCAGAAAGAGATCCTAATAAATACAACTATGTGCAGAACTAAAATGTATAGCACGAAAGCAGACCTGAGTAGCATCAATCTTTGCAAGCTTTCACTTATACCAGCAGTATGGAGAGGAAGCTTCTGATATGAATTAGAATAGTAATCAGAAACAAGACTTTTGTCCGAGCCGCTTCTCCCAAGCCTATTCCTAGCTGAATTCACATCTGCATTGCTTCTTTCTATTCTTCTCAATAGCCCATTTAAGTTTTCCAGTTCCATTTCCTTGACATGGATTTCGCTGATTAGGCCCTCTGCCTGAGTCTGAAAGCAAATTAAGAAAGCAGTTAGACTTAGACGCCTCCAGAAGCTACCAATCAGATGAAAACAAATAATCATATTCAAAAATAGTCACAGTAACTGAAGGTAAAACTGACAAGCCTAACCTGCTTTGCTGCAAGTTGTTCAATTAGGCTATGAAGCTGTTTATCCAAGGTGTTCTCCCGTTGAGCTGCAGAAAATATAACTAGTGAACAATATGTAGATGAAATAACTGTTGAACAGTCTGTTTAATGTGATCATTTATGCAGAGCAGAAATGTTAAATGGAATCCCCCATTTCCGGCCTTGCTTATTTTACACATTGTCTGATCTAACGTCTACAATCTACAGTATGATTGATCATACACCGAGCTATAAAATTAATATGGAAAACGGGAAAAGGATAAATGCAGATGAAGTGATATGACATACTAATGAAATTAAGGAATTTATGAACATGGTGCCTCCATTAAACATGTCTTGAAAGTTTGAGCAATTGCTTCCTCCTTAACTCCATGTTTTCAGTGCAAAGTTATCACAGAACCATACGAAAAATAGTTTAAGACAGAAACAACACTAGTTGTGAGTTGTGACTATCATCTTGTAACTCGTCACACAAAACTGAAATAACTAAAATCCTGGCTACGAAATTCAGAGACCCATACCTGGAGTTGGCTGTTTCATTGCATAATCTTGCATTTCTTGCCACTTCTTCTCCAAATCCTGAACAACACCTTCAACTGAAACCTATGAATTGACAAGAGTTTAAATCAGCTCAAATCAATCAATATCAAACCACACAATGAACTTCAAACACAAACAGACCAGTTCCTTTCTCTTGTTCTCCAACTCCACCATCACTGCAGTTTTAGACGACTCCTCTTCTTCAAAAGCCCCAACTCCAGATTCGGATTCAGCAATCAATTCATCGGATTCTCCTACACCATCAACCCGTGCTCTCTTCAGTTCAGCCCTCAGGTTCTCTTCAACCAAATCCATTTCCTATTATGACAGACACACTTACTTCATACACACTAAAAGAACAAATTACACCAAAACCGAAGCAATGTTAACGAAACGCAGTAAGAATGTTCTCTAAATTCTAACCTTACCTTCAACTTAATTCCGAGTAAATCAGCTTCCTGAAACTTCTCCTGAATCCTAACCTCACAATTCGAAATCGCAGTTTGATACTCAACATTCTCTTCCTGCAACCTAATCTCTCTCAATTGAGCCTGTCATAAGCAATTACGCAATGAAAGCTCATCAGTTTTCGATCGAGAGTGGTTAAGATAAAAGAAAATGAAGAAATGATAACCTGTAGCTTAGTAGAAGAGTGAGCGTTGAGCTGGAGAGCAAGTGCGTTGTTGGAAGCGAGGGAGTGAGCGTGGAGGTGAGGAAGGCGATCGGAAATGTCAGGAGGAGGCAATCTCAGCCTCAGATCTTGGATCGAACGGTTGAGAGAAGCTGATTTGTGATCGAGCTCTAGTGCGTAAGCCTGTTGCTCCGGGGTGAAGATGAGTGGAATCGAATTCGGATCGTTTTCTTCATCGCTCCGCCACCCGCCGCCGACCACATCCGCCGCCCACGCTAGTAGCCCAGCCATGGCCCTATTTGTTGTTTATGTGCAGGTGAATTGTGTGTGTGAATTTTAAATAAAATTAGGAATAAGTGGAGAGTTTGATTGGCGTAAATCATGTTTTCTTTTTCAAAGTGAAATACAAAAATAATCAAACTCAAAACACATCAAATATGTAAATTTAAAGTATGCATTTAAAATACGAAACTCCAAGCTCATCAAATTAGATACCACTAATTTGTCTCTTACAATCAAGAGTACTTTGTTATTTAAAAGGATTAATATGTCAAATGGAAATTAGAAGTTGAATTCAACAGAAATCAAATGGAATTCATTATTCTTTCACTTATTGACATGCATAACAATCAAGGAAAATATATAAACGACTCCATAAAACATTACATGAGCATATTAAAGTGGAGTTTAAGCTACATGGGCGAGCCACCACGATGTCGACGATTCATTCTACGATTGTCAATCCCTTTGCCCTTTCTCCTCGAATGATAATGATCGTCATCTTCACTTTCTTCCTCGGTATCATTCCGCATCAAGTACTTTTGATTAGGCCCTGATCCACCAGGGCCTGCAATGTTAGTGAACCCTAATTCTCCTAACATTGTCCGTAGTATGTTTGGAAGTTCTGCTTTCAAAGCTAGCACTGCATTCAAAGCATCGTCCTCGTTTGTCCTTGTCTCTTTATTTTTTCTCTCAATATTTAGAGCTTGCTCTAGAAATTCTCGCGCTTTCTTTGTCTTTTGATGAACATGCCCCGCTTTCCACTTTCCCACTTGACGGGCTCTATCATTTAACTCTAATTTGTTCATTTGACTCTTGAGTTCCTTCGCCTATAATGATTAGAAAACAACAATTTCAGAAAATTAAAGCCAACAATTCTAATTAGTTATATATTCACTATAACACAATTTAAAACATTATAACTTACGACCTTTATCTTCACTGCGCCATGGTACGGCTTATCATCTTCACTGATATAATCATCATCATCCATGTCATCATCATCATTCCCATCATTTACCAGAGGAGCTGAATGCTTACCCTTTCTCTTAGGAAGGGCTATGTAGGAGGCCACATCAAACTCAAGCTTCTTAGGATCGATTAGAGAGAACTTGAGTCTATGTCCTACTTTGAACATGCGTTCGTGTAAAAAAGTTTTCCATCCCTGACCGCCTAGGTACTTCTTACTTTTTCCAAGCCACAACATTTTGTATACATCGTTAGTACCATAAACCCTCACATTTACCATGGTGTCGGTTGATGGCAACTTTAGTATACGTTCGATTTCAGGTTTGATTAGCTGGAAGTTATAAATTATAAGATCATAAAAGAAGAAAAAAAAGTGATACAATGTGGTCTAATCAAGTTACAATTGTGTATCAAACTCTAGAAATCAATGATTACCAATTTATAAGTGGGTGCGAAAGCCTTCTTTTTGAGTAAAATATCACAAATAATAGGCTCATTCTCGATAGGTGATTCTTCAGAGGACTCTTCAAAGAGTGGACTTGCCTTGCTCATCTAATTAAGGGCATTGCATCAAGTTCACTTTAGATAGCATACAATATATTTTAATTAACTAAATAAATATAAGTTTGGTATATCAAAGAAACTCATAATGCAATGGAATATTATGCATATTCAAAGTCATACTATTCAACTTGTATGAGAAAATCTATATGAGATATATAAATATATGAACATTCTTTTTTTTTCCATCGAATCAACACATAAACAAATTATTCAACCTCTTATTGTATTGCAGTTTGAGATACACATAAAACATAAACTTCATATGCCTTGGTTTTGTGAATTCTAGCTTTTGTTTATGCATAAAACGAAATATAAAGTTTTTATACTAACTTAACTATGTAGTACATTGTTTATCATCGAGACAATGCATTAGCACATACGTAGATGTTTTATAGTGAGTCAAACAAATTGAAGAGAAAATGTACCCAACATAACCTTTTGAAAAAGTAATCGACAATTGTTAATTTGGAATGGCGACAGTAATGGCACATATTTTATCGTCTAAATGTATGAACTAGCTATTTACTCAAAGCACTTAGTATAAGTTCGTGAATATCCTATATAGTTTATTCTTGCTAACTACTTAATGCTAACAACAATAAATGAATTTCTATTCACAATTTGCTTTTATGCGTAAGTGCATTACATTTGAAATGTGCATAACATGGTTTCATTCTTCATAAGGTGAAATGACAAAGTAAATCTCTACCTCATAGCAATAATATTCATGGTTAATTTCCATCAATATAAAAGATCATTTGTATACTCATCAAACTCAAAATTCATGTGAGAGATCAAGTAATTGTGGTAGGACATACCTTTCTTTTCATATAATATCTTCCAGGTTTATCAAAACTCTTCCTAGGCTTAGTTGATAATGTACCTCTGGATGTAGTTGAAGGTCCATTGAACTGCAAGACGAAAATGAAACAATCATTACTACATATGCTAGACAAATGAAAATGAAAATGGTGTGATATAAATGCCTTTACTTTTTGATTGATCATGTTGGCATGCACATCATTTTTTATGGAGTTTGATGGTCTGACTATCCTCGTTTTTGGCTTATTAAGATAACAATATAGAAAAATTAGGCTAGTCACAAAGCAATGTACATGACACGAAAAATCATAAAGTAGAATAAGAAGTTCCAAAAAGGAAAAATGTAGCATCGCTCACAAATTTACACGTTAACAACTATTTATTGTTTAGGTCCATTTCATATTTCATCTAAAATTTTCAATTGACATATACAGTTATCTGGATTCGTTGCAATTCAGTGATCACTATGTTCTGGTCATAGTGTATCTTGTAACACGTACCTTTCCTTTTCTTCTACTCCTTTTAAATGTTCCAGTAAACTTCACATTAGAATCGTCTGAGTCATTTGATAGACTATCATCCGAGTCAATAGATAGACTATCATATGATGTAGATGATGAATAATAAATCACCTAAGAAAATCATAAAAGTAACTAGTTTTAGCATGCTTGTAAAAAATATCTAGATAATTATAACGAATAATTTTAAAAGTATAAAAATATACTCACTAAGTTTATGGATGCTAAATGAAAAACAATAATATTAGTTGAAATCTATGCAGTACAATATGATCTCTCCTTTTCTTTGTTTTATTAATATATGTTTCCTTTAAAAAGAAAAAATTAAATAAAACTAACTAATTAAGTGGATTGATTCGTTATACAAGTTAATGGTGTATAGAAAATTTTAAAGATGGTACAAATAGTAAATTAATGTGTAATGTGATTATTCTTGTTATCTAAAATAATTAAATTGAAATTTTTTATTTTTTATCTAATCACATCATATAAATAGCCAGGCACTATTTCATAAAAAAAAATTAATTCACCCATATTACGATATTTTTTTCTATTTAGGCTCTCAAATATTCAATTCATTATTTTGAAAGAGTGTTACATATTGTATGGATAAATTGAAATTTGTTATAATAGTTCATTTTTAATATAAAAATGTCAAACGTACCTTTCCTTTCCCTTTTTCTTGTGGTTGATCGGATTTCATTGTCTTTCAGATATTGTCTTATCCGGATCAGAACCTTACACATAACACATGTTATCACCAAAGAAAAAGTATGAGGGTTAATAATATATATCAAGAACATATATAGTTAAAAATAATAATAAAAAATAAAAAATAAATATTATAGTTAAAATATATTATACTATAGGAGTCATAAGGTGGTCGAGTGGTAAGAAAGCAGGAGATGCAAGCATGAGGTGGTGGATTTTCTCCGAAATGAAGTGCTAGTTCTCTAAATAGAATCTTGTGTTTAGTTTGTTAATTTATCTTTGATTATAACCTGAATGGATGATGTAAACATACAATATATATCCAATTCTAAACAAAAAAAAAACTTGTACCTTATGAGACTCGAAAAAAAAATGATACTATTACTTAATACGATGTTTAAAAGATATCATAGTATCATGTTACTTTTAAACTACATGATTGTGATGTCATATTCAGCATTAAATGTAGGTACCTTAATAAATAATCTGAACATCTGGAGAAAATTTGATAACTTTAATTAATATAAAAAGTAAGTAAGAAAAGTGAATGCAACAAATTTAGTAAAAGTTTAATATTATAGATAAAATAAGAAAAATAAACACATATATATAATATTCATGAAATATATAATAAGTTTTATGGAAGTATTAAAAAGTTTAATATTTTTGTTGAACTTATATTTATGAGAAATATACAATGCAATAATGTAAGATTTAAGAAAACAGAAAATATTTTTAAAGTCCTAGGAAAAAGAGTGAGAGATTATGATAATTACTAAAAGTAAAATATATAGAAAAAAACAAGTAAAATTAAAAATCTATGAGCAAAATAGCAAAGTGTATAATTTTATTTAAATTCTAACCAAAAATTTTAGTTGATATTTCACTACTATCAACAACGTGTACCATGTACAAGTTAAAAACTATAAGTTATCTTTATTCTTTTTACAACGTGGTCACATTGGGCAATTGTACAAATACATGTATCAATAAAAATTTTATTCTAAAAATCCATATACTATTTTTCTCAATATAAGATTGTAAAAATAGGACAAATTCATTGCACAATTTTTAACGACACCAGAACTATATGTTTTCGAAGGCTATAGCCCTCCAACTATACACACGCAATTATATCTCAAAACAAAAACAAAAAAAAACAATGCATGCGCAATTCTACATATCGGAGCACACTCTATAAACTAAAAGTTACTATTTGAAAAAAATATCATTGAATTTCTTAACTGCTAATTAATTTAAGATAATTCATATTCATGTTTTATTTAATTATATACACATTGACTTCAAATTAATTACTACATCTAACATGTCAACACGTAAAAGGAAAAGAAATCTACCTCGTGACTTTTGAAAATTTAAGTTCAGATCAAACTTTTTCAATGGTGAGATGCACACATCCAGTGATATACCTAGTTCTTCCGGAAATGACTTCAGATCCAGTTTGATGATAACATGTATTCACCTGATTCAAGCACACACATAAAAAAAATGAATACATATTTTTTGAAATTAACATTTCAAAATGTAAAAGCAAGATCTATCTAGCCTTAAAATAAAGGTTTTTAAGAGAACTCTATTTTTGCTAAAAACATTGGATTATGAGAAAACCATCAATCTATAAGAACATGGTGAGTTGAAAAACAACTTGTTGGGCAAAAATTTAAGAAAGTTCTCTTATTAATTGAAAATGATAGTTGTTGTTAACCGAAATTCTTCAAACAAACTGAAATAAAAAAGAATCAACACTTGAAACGCAAACTTAGAACAAGATGCAAAAACCTAGATGGATTTTGCACAAAACCCTGAATGATGGCTGCCATGTGATTGTGATTGGTGGCTATATATAGGGCTATAGCAAAATCCTAGTTAAGTCCTAATAAATAGAGGGTCAATAATGAAAAGATAACTTTTTTTAATTTTGGTAAATTTCAATAATTATATATTTCTAGTCATAACAAGTATGGTATAAAAGTACTCTTGGTCAATATTCAAGGAAAAATTATATTATTATAATTATTGATGGATTGATAGTAAAGAATTTAATTCGACATATCGCAAAATATCATATTTGATTGAGTTAAAGTTGCGTTTCATGTGCGCTCAAATGGCACATGTACATGTGTATCACAATATTAGAGTCTATATATAATTAATCAATTCAACTATGTCTATAATCTCTTCTATGACTAGACATTCTAGTTTTGAAACAAAGGTTACAGCAAAACCGTAGCGGGTCTTAATAAATAGTGTCAATGATGTAAATGTAACCATTTTTAGTTTTGATATATTCCAATAATAATTTATTTTAAGTGATAAAAAGTATAGTATACAATGTACTTTTGGTCAATACTTAAGAGAAATTTATGTTATATTATTATTGTAAGGAAGTCACGATGACATATCTTAATATGTCACTGTTGATTGAGCTAAAATTGCGCTTCATATGTGCTTCGAATGTCGTATGTATATGTATATCGCAATGTTAAAGTCTATATAGCTGTAATAATTAAGTAATTCAACCATGTATGTAATATATATTATTCATGAAAAAAAGAGTAAGAGATTATGCTAATTACTAAAAGCAAAATATATAGAAAAAAAGCAAGTAGAATTCAAAATCTATCAGCAAAATAGTAAAATTTATAATTTTATTTAAATGCTAACCAAAAATTTAAAAGAGTACTTAATTTATTAGTGTTTTAAGAAGAATTGACTTAAAGGTATAAACTTTAAATGTAATTATTTTTTAGTTGATATTTCACTACTAACAACAACGTGTACCATGTACAAGTCAAAAAACTATAAGTTATCTTTATTCTTTTTACAACGTGATCACATTGAGCAATTGTACAAATACTTGTATCAAATTAAATTTTATTCTAAAAATACATATACTATTTTTCTCAATATAAAATTGCAAAAATAGGACAAATTCATTGCACAATTTTTAAAGGCAATTTGACAAGAACCATATGTTTTCGAAGGCTATAGCTCTCCAAATATACACACGCAATTATATCTCAAAAAAAAAATGCATACGCAATTCTACATATCGGAGTACACACTATAAACTAAAAGTTACTATTTGACAACATATCATTGGATTTCTTAAATGTTACTTAATTTATGATAATTCATATTCATGTTTTGTTTCATTATATACACATTGACTTCAAATTAATTACTACATCTAACATGTCAATACGTAAATGGAGAAGAAATCTACCTCGTGACTTTTGAAAATTTAAGTTCAGATTAACTTTGTTCAATGGTGAGATGCACACATCCAGACATATACCTCGTTCTTCCGGAAATGACTTCAGATCCAGTTTGATGGTAACTTGTATTCTCCTGATTCAAGCACACACATAAAGAAAAAAAATACACATGTGTTGAAATTAACATTTCAAAATGTAAAAGCAAGATCTATCTAGCCTTGAAATAAATATTTTTAAGAGAACTCTTTTCTTGCTAAATACATTGGATTATGAGAAAATCATCAATCTATAAGAACATGGTGAGTTGAAAAACAACTTGTTGGGCAAAAATTTAAGAAAGTTCTCTTATTACTTGAAAATGATTTGAAAATGATAGTTGTTGTTAACCTAAATTCTGCAAACAAACTGAAAAATAAGAAGAAAAAGAATCAACACTTGAAATGCAAACTTATAACAAGATGCGAAAACCTAAATGGATTTTGCACAAAACCTTGAATGATAGTTGCCATGTGATTGTGTTTGGTGGCTATATATAGTGCTATAGCAAAATCCTAATTGAGTCCTAATAAATAGAGGGTCAATAATGTAAATGTCCTATTTTTAGTTTTGATAAATTTCAATAATCATATGTTTCAAGTCATAACAAGTATAGTATAAAAGTACTCTTGGTCAATATTCAAGAGAAAGTTATATTATTATTATTATTATTATTATTATTATTATTATTATTATTATTATTATTATTATTATTATTATTATTATTATCATCGCTTGATCGATAGTAAGGAATTCAATTCGCAATAACATATCGCAAAATATCATATTTGATTGAGTTAAAGGTGCATTTCATGTGCGCTCAAATGGCACATGTACATGTGTATCACAACATTAGAGTCTATATATAACTAATCAATTCAACTATGTCAATAATTTCTTCTATGACTAGACATATCTAGTTTTGAAACAAAGTAACCAGGTCCTAATAAATAGAGTAAATGATGCAATCTTATTTTTATTTTTGAAAAATTCCAATAATAATTTATTTCAAGTGATAACATGTATAGTATAAAAAGTACTTTGGTCAATATTTAAGATAAATTTATATTATATTATTATTGTAAGGAAGTCACAATGACATATCTTAATATATCACATTTGATTGAGTTAAAATTGCGCTTCGAATGTCGTATGTACATGTATATCGCAGTGTTAAAGTCCTAGGAAAAAGAGTAAGAGGTTATGATAATTACTAAAAACAAAATATATAGAAAAAAGCAGGTAAAATTCAAAATATATGAGCAAAATATCAAAATATATAATTTTATTTAAAAGCTAACCAAAAATTTAAAAGAGTACTCAATTAATTAGTGTTTTAAGAAAAATTTGACTTAAACGTATAAATTTTTAATGTAATTATTTTTCAGTTGATATTTCACTACTAACAACAACGTATATCAAGTACAAGTAAAAATACTATAAGTTATCTTTATTCTTTTTACAAAGTGATCACATTGGGCAATTGTACAAATACTAGTATCAAATTAAATTTTATTCTAAAAATCCATGTACTATTTTTCTCAATATAAGATTGCAAAAATAGGTACAAATTCATTGCACAATTTTTAAAGGCAATTTGACCAGAACCATATGTTTTCGAAGGCTATAGCTCTCCAACTATACACATGCAATTACATCTCAAAAATAAATAAATAATGCATCAGCAATTCTACATATCGGAGCACACACTATAAACTAAAAGTTACTATTTGAAAAAAATATCATTGAATTTCTTAACTGCTAATTAATTTAAGATAATTCATATTCATGTTTTGTTTAATTATATACACATTGACTTCAAATTAGTTACTACATCTAACATGTCAACACGTAAAAGGAAAAGAAATCTACCTCGTGACTTTTGAAAATTTAAGTCCAGATCAAACTTTTTCAATGGTGAGATGCACACATCCAGTGGTATACCTAGTTCTTCCGGAAATGACTTTAGATCCAGTTTGATGATAACCTGTATTCTCCCGATTCAAGCACAAACATAAAAAAAAAATGAATACATATTTTTTGAAATTAACATTTCAAAATGTAAAAGCAAGATCTATCTAGCCTTAAAATAAAG